>JAPWDL010026377.1:0-77847 GCA_029814625.1 Psittacula derbiana | reverse complement strand
TAAAGAATTTCTTCCTTATATCCAATCTAAACTTCCCCTGTTAAAGTTTGAACCCGTTACCCCTTGTCCTGTCACTATAGTCCCTAATGAATAGTCCATCCCCAGCATCCTTGTAGGCCCCCTTCAGACACTGGAAGGCTGCTATGAGGTCTCTATGCAGCCTTCTCTTCTCCCAAAGATTGACCCCGACCAACCCTTTTGGTTCCCTCCTCCCCTCCATATTAGGCAGATGTTCAGAGAAAAAAAAAAAAAAAAAAGTATTTTTCTGAAAAACACATGTTCTGTTGTGGACAGACTATTCTACTAGGAATAAAGAAAGGACATGGTGTTTTCTTAGTTCACTCAGAACACAAGGTTGATTGTCATTCTACCCACAAATACTTCCTCCAAGCAAGTGTCATTTTGCTAAGCACACCCCACACTAAAGTACACTGCTATACAAGAGCAGAAAGACTTAAGACAGTCCACGCATAACTTACGTATTTGTACAAAAGAGGTGCTAAGCAGGAGCCATAGCAAAAAAAAAAAAATAATCAGAGATGTAAGGCACACTGCCACTTCTTTATTCTGTAGTTAGCAAAGGTTAGAACAGAGGCATTTAGAACATTCCTAATCTAACTGGTTCTAATAATATATAAATAACTTGCAGATAAATTTAATAGCAAAGGAAACAAAACGCATTACCTGACACATAAAGGAAGGAATCACTCTGTGAAAAGTGGATCCTTTATACCCAAATCCTTTTTCACCAGTACAAAGAGCTCTAAAGTTCTCTGTGAAAACAAAGCATAAAATATTATGTTGCCATATATGATATATAATGTAATCAAACACACCTAGATTCACTATGTCCCAAGTTTATACACTGCAGAGGTTTTACAATATCTTTCAGGTGGTATTATTAGTTGTTTCCATTCTTTAAAAGCCAACTCTGTCATAACACTGAGAAAACAAAACTTGTTTGGCCTCAGTACAGGGTACAAACACCATCCTTTTCCATCTCCATTTTATTTTGCTGTTACATCTTAACTCCACAAACACACTCTACTCCCAAATCCACCACTCTGGAGTCAAAGGTTTCATTTTATGACTTTTATGCCTGTGTTCTCTACAGTAATTTGAAGATGATGGGGTTTTGGTTGGTTGGTTGGTTTGATTTGGTTTGCTGTTGGAGTTTTTTTTAAGGATATTAACCTACCAGGAACTGAAAGAAAAGTACAAGTTTTTCAGACCCACTAAATAAGCAGATGATGAAGGAAGCATGTGATAAAACACAAAAATGTTGTAACATAGAATCATAGAATAGTTAGGGTTGGAAGGGACCTTAAGATCATCTAGTTCCAACCCCCCTGCCATGGGCAGGGACACCTCACACTAAACCATGCCACCCAAGGCCTCATCCAGCCTGGCCTTGAACTAATGCGCATAATGAACTAGAGTGCACTAATCAGCTAGTGACAAAACCCTATACAGGCTTTGAAATCTTCAAAAGACACCATCCCTTTGGTTTACCCTTTCCAATTCGATTTGATTTCCATGCAAACTAATGTATTTTTAAACATATTCACCACTGACAATCCAACATATGGACTGCACCATCTTGGTGCAAATTAGAAAATGAAACTATCTGGTACAACAAGAAATTATAACTCCTCACTAGCATTGTTCTGACAAAGTTCATATCATACTTCTCTACTTAACAAATGGGGATGGAACATGGAAAGAGTTTCCAAAAGGTAAAAGAATATTCTTGTTCCTGCAAATCACAGTCTAAATCTTAAATATTTAAGTATAAAAATCTGGAGGTGCTGCCTTACCTGCTGTCTTTGGAACCACATCAGCTTTCAGCTGTTAAAGAAAGACAAATTAGTAAGTCAGCTTTGTCATACATACACAGAAAAACTTCTACATGGGAGGCTGGTACAACTGAGCCCTCTTCCCAAACTGATAAGCCAGTTGAAATCACAAGCCAGCCAAAATTCCAATAACAGCTTAAGACATTGCTAGTAATTAAAAGTATGCCCTCAATGCAGCTTTTGGCTGGTTAACACAAAGAGCAACTTGAGCAGTGTCTAATGAACTTCATGGATCACACAACAATTTAGCAATAACGAAGAAGAATCTGTAACAATGGAACCCAGGGATTGGATCATACAGCTTGGATAGAACTGGAGAGTCTCCCCAGCACAGGGCCACCTGTAGAAATCTGAAGAAAAGCAAAGGAAAAAGAAGAGCAGAAACCGTGTATCATATACCATACACATACATACACCTTTGTTACCAACAAAAAAAATCCGATTTTGATTAGTATGCATCTTTTTAACAATCTTAAAAATGTAGAATATTACAATTGATACAACAGCGGCCGTACCACGTCAGACCAAAGTTTTATCTAGTCACACATCCTGACAGTAACCAGCAGCAGACTCCTAGAAACAGTATGGCTGTGGCAAGAATCAACGTTCCTTCCCCAGGATACTCTCCTTGGATGCCTGTAATTTGCAGCTGAATCTAAGCACAGCTTTGCCAAATATTCAAGGCTTTGATGCTGCAATGCATTCAGATTTTCTGTAAACTGGGCAAACAAAAAATCTTTAAACATGGAAATTAGATACTGCAACAAGCAATACAGTCACATCAATGCTATTTCTTTCTCATACAATCCAGCTATTTACTAAATCTCATTGACAAATAAGAAACTTGCACAGCAATAATTTTACCTTTGACTCCTTCAAGTGCTACCTCCTGAGAACAGGACAGCTGCTAGTATCCAATTAATTTATATGCTGACACTTTCAATGAAGAAAAATAAATTGGGCTCTGGCCGCAAGGGAACCCCTTTTGGAGAGAACCCTTATGAACTATGTTTAAAAAAATCTATTGACACAGACCCAGAGCGGGTGCTGGAGGCAGAAGGCCACAACCAATTCTCTCAGTAGGGAGCAATTTGGAAGAGCAGCATTCCCCATCTAGCGCGTGGCTCTGGAGCACAGCCCTCATTCCTTCCCATACACAACACGTTCATTCAGAGGCACGTGCCCGGCCCTAAGGATATGTGGTATACCGCAATTAAAGTCTCGGGGCTTTTGTAAGAGCAGTGTGCCGCAGTTTTCATGTTCAGGCCTTCTTTAAATGCCCGATTATTTCAGAGACCGAATGTTTACCGACAGAGCTGGTTGCTATCTGGCTGTTGAGCTGGCTGCCAGTTCGAACAGAGCAGTGCAACCCTTTCAGGGTACACACAGCACACAGCAGCAGTACCTCAGAACACTGAAAACTGAGAATCACACAGTAAGTGCCCCGAAAAAGAAAAGGGGGAAAGCAGGACGGAGCTGGAATTGTGGCCGAAGACCTCTGTGGCACGCTGCCTCCGGAGCAACCAGGCGAGCGCCCGGCCCCCCACTGACAGCGCAGAACCCAGAGCCGCGCTAGGGCTTCGGGTGCGTGGTCACTGCGGGAACCGCGCTTGCCCCTGTCCATCCAGCGGTACCTGCGGTACTGAGCTTAGCCTTGTTCAGCGTTTCTGCTTTCACACCATGCCCCCAGGATTTCTGCCGCTGAGGCTTCCTGCCATGGCACGGCCCAATCTGCCCCTCAGCTCAGGAGCCACAGCCGCCCCGAGCGCCAGACCCCACAGACCCGTTCCGCAGGGGTGACTCCAGCTATCGACACAGGAGAGCGCTACCGCGGCAAACCGAAGCCAGGCGCCCCACGCCGCTCTCTTCCAACCCCTGCCCGCCTCCCACCTGGGCGGGAGCCACCTCTGCACCATCTCCGCCCTGGAAACGGATCCAGCAGCCCCGCGGGACCTCGACCCCCGAATCCTTCAGGCCCACACCGGCGGCAGCCACTGCCTTCCCGCGGCTCAGGAGCCGGAGCTGTTCGCCGCGCAGCCGCCGCCCCGCCGGCCTGCCCTGACCTTGCGCTCACCGCCGCCATGCCCAGGTGTCCCACCGCCCTCGGCTCCCCGGGCATCGGCCCCAGGCCGCGGGTGAGCTGCCGGCAACCCCCGCGCCCCTACCTCTAGCACGACGCGTCCCAGCGGCTGGTTGTCAGCGGACACGTCCATGTACACCACCGGGTTCGCCGAGCCGGCGGCGGCCCCGGCGCAGCCACGGGCACCGGCCGCACACATGCAGGCGAGCCCTGACGGCGGCAGCAGGTTCCCCGGCGGGCGAAGCAGGCGGCGGGCAGCGCTCAGCGCCAGCATGCCGCGGGTGCACTGGCGGGCACGCACCAGAATACGCGGAACACGCAGCCGGTGCTGTCGCGGCCTTTTATGGGCTCCGCGCCGGCGCCACAGCGCCCGCTGAGGGCGGCGGGCGGCGCGAAGGGCGACATGGCGGCGGGGGCGCTGTGGGGCAGAGCGGTTCCCTGCGAAGGGAAGCAGCCGGCGCGCTACCCCCGGCAGCGGGGCGCGGCGCCCTGCCTGGTGCGGAGGGGGGTCTGTGCCGCCCGCTCAGTGCCACCATTCAGCAGCGGTTTGGGGGCGCTGCTGGGGTATGTTTGCTTGTTCCTCACGTTTCCCCCGGCTTCGAACGCCGGGGGTCGCGGGGACGGGGAGTTTCTAGCATTTCGTAATGCCAGGGGACGCCTTTGGGCTTGTCCTCTGCGGGAAAGGGAGGGCTGCTGCTGTGGCTGGGTGACGGGGTGCAGGGGAGTCACGGGCTGCAACGTTACTCACCGGCAGCACCCAGCAGGGGAATCACGCCATTAGCACACGAGGAAACAGAGGCATGCTGAGCACGTTCATGTGGTGCCACCCGGGCAGCGCAGACCCCGGGGCCCCGTGACATCGTGTCGTAGCCTCACCTTGGAAACCTCCCATAGGGATCACAAAAGTGAGGAGGGGTGGTCCAGGTTAAGTAGTTTATGAAGGGAACTAGGGTTCACCTTTCATATGAAAATATTAATTTTTCTTTTTAGTTTTCCCAAGTTACTAACTTAGATCAAAATATTTAGTACATATTTTAGTAACATTCAGATATAATTTTGAAATTCTCTCCAATTGCTATACTGATTCTGTGTATAAAAACTTCCTAAAGTTTTTCAGATTCTTAATGACACAGAATGTCTTCGGTTTGGTCGTGGTCTGTAAAGTCAAAGCTCTTCCATCAGCAGGCCAGTAGCAAGACAGCTCTTCTCATAAGCCAGTATACGTTGTCTCTAGAAGAACTAGTTGGGATATTTTAGAATCTGCATACATTTGATTTCATCCAGATCATTCATGGTGCAGTTCCACCCAGCTGGGTGGTTATCAGAGAACAAGCTTTAGTTTTTTCATTGGAAACAAACAGGAACAGAAGTTCAGTTCTCCATGACAGGCCCATGCAAGTGTGCTACACCTACAGTGTTCTGCCCCACTACACCCAAAGCAAAGGACACCCACAACACCTGATGCTTTGCATTTATGATAAACCTTGCAGTTAAGGGGACACAACTGGGTCTCTGGTGAAATGAACTCTGCACATACCTGACACCCTGTCTGCTTGCGTTGCTCTTTCAGCTTCCCAGATGGAAATAGGGTTTCTATTAAAACATTTCTAAAAAGGATGCATGGTTTTATACAGATTATTTTAAGGCAGTAAGTCACCAGAATAAAGTAGCATGTACCTATGTACTGCAGGCTACGCTTCTTAAAAACTATATCCCTTGAATGTGGGAGAATAGCTCCTGAAGTGTCTCTTAAACAAACGAACAAAACCACACACACACAAAAACCAAACACCCACAAGCAAAAAACACAAAACCCCAAGGGTTATTCTAGTAGTTATGGACCTGTAATTTTCACATTCCTTGTATTATAAATTAAGTTATTCTGATGAAGGATAGAGCACTACAACCATGTAATACAATATGACAGAATCACACAAGGGCAGCCCCTACATCAAGAACAGGAAACTTTCAGTCCTGCCTAAGTTCTTTGTTGTCAAGCAGCTAAAAGTGACTTCACCAGTGACATTCAGTGAATCATCCGAAAGCTGTCAGTCATGGCACTGCCCTGGCCACGAAGTTCAGATTGCAATTACAGATGACTGAGAAATCCTAGATGGACACTGTTTCCCAGGCACACGCTCCAGAGAGACCCATGCTTTGTGCCCATTAAGTGGAAGGACATCAAGGATAAATCAGAAAGGTAAGAGTTTTGAGATAGCAATTGAACAGCTGGCGGTAGCGTAGGGATGGCTGCAGCACGTACCGTGCTTTATAACTACAGAACCATATCAGGCTTTGCCAAAAGGTCCTACTGCTTCCACTGCAGAGAACTTCCCGAGTTGGATGTGACTTTGGTACGTAGCAAATTTTATTCCTTTCCTGCCCCCCCCCGTACTTACCCACTCATTGGGCCTGTCTTAGCTCTCAGCATCAGCAGCTTCCATGGCAATGAACTGGAAGGTGTCCTCCACAGGCCTGCTGCCCAGCACATCAAACATTCGTTTGGATCGAGTACTGTTCCCATTAGCTTTGTCTGATGTGCCCTACTTCTTGTACTGAAGCAGACAGGGTGATTGGTACCCATCTTTGTCATACTGTGCATAGTTTTAGACCTACGTCTTTTCTCCTCTTGGTCATTTCAAGACCAAAACCAGCCAACTCAATTATTATTTGTAAGACTTATTATTTATAAGATTTATAAGTTCCATGTCTTTGGGATCATCTTTATTGCCCTTCTTCAAGCTCTTTCCACTTTTAATGGATTTTTTTAAGATGAGGGGATCTTTGCATGGTATCCAAGATAGGGGTGACCAACTACTTTATATCTACAGTATCATGCCAGTGTTTTCTATTCCTTTACTAATAATCGAAAGGTGAATTTTGTTGTTGTTTTTAATAGTAGCCAAATCAGTACACATTTTCTAGTTACCTTGTGATTTGGTATCCTCTCAGCTTCAAGTCCATTTTAGGGAATTATAACTTCACTCGATCTACTTATTCTGTAGTAACCATAAAAACCCTCACACTCTTTTAAATGTTGCTTTACTTGTTGTAACCACTACAAGCCCAAGCCAGAATTAGCACTTGGGTGTTAAGTTCTGTGCATACCTATAACAACAGACCATTTTGGCCCTGAAGGATTCATTATTTAATAAAAAAGGCAAAAGATGAGCAGAAGAAAATAGCCTTATTTCACACTTGGAAACACCGGCAGAACAGCTTTGAACTTTTTGCTAAGAGTTCAGAGGCATCTTTTACAAAGCAAACACTTGCAGGCCTTGGTGAGAACACGAAACAGCTCTCTTTCACAGCGGTGGGGTTTTTATGTGGGAATATGGACTGAATTATTATCTCCAAACTTATGCAATAAAGCTACTAAATCACTCATCATTGTCTACTCCTGCACGGTCAGATGGACTAGGACTCCTGCAGACAGTGTGAGTAGAAGCTTGTGAGTTACAGAGGTCACTTTCCAACAACGGCAGGGAAAAATGCTCAAACCTGCCAAAGGCCAGCCTAGACTGCTACCAAATGAGGCCTAGAGCTAAGCTCAGCAAATTGACATGATTTTAGAGAGCTTCAAACACACCCATTTGAAGATGTGTTCATCATTGAAATTCTGCAACATCTGCCTAGGAGGCAAGTACGTTTGGGTGGAAAACGAGCGTGCCCGGTGTCCCCATGCTATGCAAGATGGACAACAGAGTGTGGCAGCATACACAAAAGTCAAGGTAAATGCCTCAGCAGAGCCATCAGGGAGATGAGACCTGCCCCACAGATTTCATCATCCTCTCTCCCTTCTCCATCTCAAAAGACAACATAGAAGTTACAGACAGATAAACAAAAAGGACCCTTTTCAGTTTCTAAATAGGTATTTTTAGAAACACACCTATTAAAGGACCATTCTCAAGTCCTAGCAGAGAAATTCCAGCATAAGGAAAACAAATAAATGATACAGTATTTCATACTGATACATTACTTACAACTTAAAAGTCTTCATAAACAGAATTCTGAAGCGAGTAAGTATTACCACCATTATGCCAGGATGGACAGGAAACAACAGCAGCGGTTAAGTGGCTCTTCTAAAGAAATGGAAAGAATAAATGCTTGAAACATGACCTAAGTTTGGTGATTTTGATTTTAAGGGGCTTGAAATGGTGTTGCCTCCCAGCAGACAGATACTGCACCAGTAAAAAGGTAATACACATTCCTGATTCTAACTGTCCGACTGCACGCCTACTTGTTTGTGACGCAGGAATGTAGGTTAATTGTATTATTCAGTCTTGGATTGCTGCTGGATTGATCTTGGCAGCTTGGCAAGATCACATTTTGCAACCTACCAACTGCAAGAATGCAACTACACACAATTCATCTTTGTCATCTTTGGCACATGTTGCTATGCTTTTCACAGGGCTGTATGCTTAGACCATGCAAATAAAACTTCAAATATAGACTGCAGCAATCTAATATTGAGTGGATTTCACCTTAGCATCACTTGTTACTGTGATACAGGGAATTCTTATGGTACTGATGTGAAGAACCCTCATGGATCTGGGACCTAGTTGTCTCAAGGACTCTGGTAATCTGGACTGTTAGTATAGGGAAGGGTCATACAGGGACTCAGCTTGATTTTAAGTGAGGAAAGCGGGAATTTCCAGTGGGCATTCCCACCCTCCACCTGCAGAGCCCAGATGTGCTGCACTTCAAAATACTCAGTGCAATTTTTATTTCAAGGTTTTGGCTGAGCCAGAAGATGAGTTCAGAACTGGAAAGGATTCCTGTGATCTGTATCTGTGATATGCATTTATTTATGAATGGGGAGTAGAGCAGGGGAGATGCTGAAAGACCTTTCCATTATACTGATTGCAGTGTGAAATTAAATCATACAAGAGCTCAAAGAGCACGGAGTAGCCACACAGGTACATTTACAGATGAAAAGAAAAAATGCTAATAAATATTTCCCCCGATCAAGGTTTTCTCTTAGGAACTTGTAGTAACCCAGCTCACAACGTGAACCTTCTCTCCAGCACGCACTGTACATAAAGGAGGAGTTTCCCCACATGACTTCATCCTAATTACCTACAAATAGTCATACAAGAAAAACCTCAATCCACTCATGCTCTTTGCAGCTGTGATTAGCATTTTCATTTCGGAAGTTCTGAGCGGCACTGCTCGCTCGGAATTCATTACTCTGCCTCCCTGCATAATGTATGGAAACTCACTGCTGAGATGTCAGATTACATGGGGCCTTTATGCAGCGCCCAGGGCACCCTGCAGCTGCCTGCAGCTTCCCACAAGACTGCCCATACACCACTACACCTGGTCCAAGAACGTTTACAGAGGGATCAAAATAGTACTAAGATACAGCCATAATTACATGAGCCCTTCTATCTTCCGAAACACACA
This sequence comes from Psittacula derbiana, assembly GCA_029814625.1. NCBI lineage: Eukaryota > Metazoa > Chordata > Aves > Psittaciformes > Psittacidae > Psittacula > Psittacula derbiana. The sequence goes on along the minus strand of JAPWDL010026377.1, from coordinate 68,505 downwards.
AATTTCAATTAGAACTTGAAATTTATAAGGATCAGTTCAGTTTATTTACCTGTGCAGTACCACCTCTGGTCTGAGGAATGAGTTAAACATAAAATAGGATCAGAAATACTTTTAGAATTGATTAGTCACGCTAATGATGATGAATAAGACTAGTTTGGAGCTTGGGATGATCATACTGAAAATGGAATTGCCCAGGAATTACTCATCAGAGGGGACTTGTAGTAGCTTCTTCCCGAGGAGTGGAAGTCAGCACTGCATTGTCCCCACCTCCATCCTGAGAGGCTGTTGCAGCACGCACTTGCATGGAAACCTACATCTGTTCTCTCATCACTACCAGCTCCTGCCATGCCTCGTCATTTCTTTCTCTGTGTGACGCCATTGACTAGTCAGGTCTCGTTTCGTGGTGTAACACGGAACTGGTAAAAACATAACTGATAACAAAACCAGAGGAGCATCGACACTTCCTATAATCACTGTCAAGAACACCAGAAAACGCCAGGTGAAAGGAAGGGGGGAACATCACACATTTAACATTTTAAGACTGACAGGGTGGTAATACAGCATTCTAGGTTGAGGTGATTTTTAGAAGTTAATTGTCTTTGCAACTCAAGTGGGAAACGTTTGCACTGTTCACAGATGCACAGGACCATGTGCGACCCATGGTTCCATGCAGCACATCACCAGCAGCCCCCCGAATTCCCAGCCATACAGTTTTCGTTCTCCATCCTTGCCAGAGTACTTAAGAGTGTTTTAGATTTATTTTGTCGTGGGTGTTTGCTGTAATTTGGTCCCTTTTCTGATATTTTCCCCTCCCCAATATTTAGGACACACTTTCTCATGATTATTTTCCTTATATTCTCATGTCCTCATGACCTTTCTTCTCTATACAGTTTCTCAGGAGCTCTGCATTAATTGGCTGCCAGGTAAAGCCTTGGGTTTTCCTTGTATTTCTCTGGTGTGTAAATCTGAACAGTGACTCCTTGAGGTAACTGTACAAGATGAATTACCCTGTCTGCACTAAACTAGTTCTAAAAATAATTGTAGTTTTGAGACATGTTTTTCAGTTGTACAACTACGCAATTGGAGTTTAAAGCTAAAAACGGTCAGATAGCATCAGTCTGAAAAGAATCACCTGGAAATTAAAAGCGTCACAGGTGTAAAAAGACTAAAAACACCTCCCCCAGTTTTTCTAATGTGTAATTCTGCTGGAATCAAACTCACAATGCAGAATCTCTCCAACACTTTTCTGCTTTTTTGCCGTTTCACTACAGAAAAGGCTGCTAGTAACGTGAGCATGTAACAGCACCACTGCATTACCTAGCATGGAACGTTATGACATACTTATGTAACATAACTGCATGTGACAATCACCTGAATACACGAGTTCCACCAACCAAGCTAACAAGTTGTCACATGCAAATTAACGTGTGTCACATTTACAACTAAAGAGCATCATTTTTGGATGATGAAATGTTTGGTGAAATACTTAGAAGCCCCGGGTACAAACGCTGATCAGCATCCCTAGGAGGTGACAGTCCAGGTTTCCTTAACTTCTGATTGTGCCACTCCTGCACATTTTGCCTCCAGTTTGATGGTGGCAATATGAAAGTAATGCTTCCTCCCACGCAGACCATCATTCACAACATAGCAATGAAAACCGCCAGCCAAACAGGATTGCTTGTGAAGCCACGTATTTTGTGTAACTTCATGAACTGGGTGTTTTTACCAGTCAGTAACTAGGACAGCCAATCAGATGGGTACGCGGGTAAGTCCTAAATTCACTGATTTTACATGTCTTAAAAATGTACAAAATGTACCTTCTGAGAAATACAGAAGCAATGAACAAGGAGAAAATTAGCCCTGATTATAAATATGAAGAGTAGCTGGTGAAAATATGAATCATTTAAATATGCATTAAAACCCCAATAACACTTAAACTGCAGCTTTTCATTAGTGTGGGGTATTTCAGTAGTTTTTACCAACCAACCAAAAAGATACAACCCTGACAACAGTCTGATTATTTTAAAAATACTTTGCTTTTTCTAGCGTTTGACTAGTTACAACTCATTAAAATGAACAAGCTGTCTCCGTGTTCATAACCATCGCTGTGCTGATACTGACCACGGTGACGTGTGAAACTGAATGTCCCAGAATGGTTCAACAAAGTAAATTTGAAGAAAATCATTAAACAACTATGGGCAAACGGGAAAATCTCTATTGCAAGACTGAGTTAAAAATGTAACTGGTCAACACTTTGACCTCGGGGAAAAGCAGTAATCCCAAAACACATAGAATGTCTAACAAAGCCAAAAACTGCAGAGAAATCAACGTATTTAAGTGGCAGACGCTAGTGTTTTTAGAGAAGCTTTCCTGTGTTTAACTGGACCTATCAACAAACCTAGTGAGTTCAGAAATGGGGAAGACACGGACAACGCAAGCAGACATAAACAGGGGAAAGAGCTTTATCTCATCTAGTCCACACATTCAGAAAGAAGATTTTTAACAGGACAGACTTAAATAGCATAAAACCAGTTACTATGATTTAGGCAAGGAGTTTCTGGAAATGCAGATGAAGTGTGCATAGTGTAGCAAACAAACCAGTAGGTCCACCTTTACCATGGTATATGCTAATGCCAGTAGGAGTCATGACATAACTGCTGTCTGCTTGCTTTATAAATGAAATCACGTAACTGGTTAGGTTCCTTGTGGACCATTTCTATACTAGAAAATTATATTGACTGATGGAGACAAGATACCTCAGCAAAAGATTTTGGAGGTCTATCCGATACAACAAAAATTCCATGTTCCTTTTAGAGAGAGCAAATGTGAATAGTGCATTGACGTGATGACAGACATTAGGAGTAATCTGCATAGAGTCAGTAGGATTTCAGTGGTGCAGGAAGTAGAAAACTGTAATAAGGTGACATGCTGCTAATAACTCTAAATGTAAAAAAGAAAGGTAATCGTTCACACATGGAAGTTCACAACACAGGAAGATTTGTACACATTTGGGACTTAAGCAGATAAGAGGGAAACAGGTTTGTGCTAAATATACATAGAAATAAAAAGAGTAGGTACACAAATGTGAAAATTTGTTAATTAAAGGAAAACAGAAGGGTAACAAATGAGAGCATTATATATGGCGTATCAGGTGAGAGCTGTACAACTGTTTTATATGCTGTCTAGCTGCTTTAAAGGAAAGCAAGCTGCTCTAGGCACAAAAGTCTCATCCCAGTTGTTAAAGCAGAAGAGAAACGGGGAGTCCTTCTTCCATGTTTCTAATTGTTTTCAGTCTCCTGCTCCTGTAAAAGGCATTATGAAGTGCGTGGCAACAGAATACAGAGCACACAACCAAAATAATGAGATTCAGAGATCCCTATTGATCAGGTAGAGTAAAAATGCAGGGAAATAAGAGTGTTCTGAAGCTGTTCAGCGAGTGGTAAGCACAGAACTCAGACATTCATGTAGGTGGCTGCCTGGAAGCACAGGCAGAGCGCACAATGCACTGAACACACTGCCAGAGCGCAGGATGCGAGGCATTGCATCAGCTGGATGCACACATTATACCTACCCTGGGGTCCTTGGGTTTCATCTGTGAGAAACCACTCTCAGAACTGTTGTGGCTGCCTCAAAGTGAGCTTGAAGAATGTACAAGCTTATGGACATCACTCAAAATCTTCATACTTTTCTCCATCTGTACAGTGCAGAAGCGGGTTAGCACAACATCTCACTGGCACCTGTGAGCTTCCAGGAAAACAGAACACCAAACCCAAAATATTCATTAATTATTGGCTGGAACGGATAAATATTTTTTCTGCTTCACTCCTGAGTGCACTGTAACTCAGTTTTGTTATGTTACCCTAAAAGCCCATTGTAATGGGCAGTACTAGCAAGGAAGGCGGAAGTTGGGAGTCAGAAACAAACAGTTTTACTCAATTTTGAGAAAATAAATCTCTAGCCTAGATTTTTATATACCTGCATATATACACTTGTATAGTCAACAGTAAGGACTTGCATCATTATGAGCTGTGGAGTAACTGCTATTTCTGAATTGGATATTTAATACTCATACATGAAATGCTTAAGTTGTTCTGATGTATTTGAATTCATTTCAAAGGTGGGTTTAGACTAAACCCTTCCACAAATGCCATATACATATACAAATACAGTGATACTGTCTATATTACACTCTATTAAAACGTTCCCAGATGCAAAGGGGCTCAGATGCATCTATGGCCATGTCTAAGCACAGGTGTAGAACTTGGTTGAGCTGAAACAGGGCCTGTATGTGCCACAGCTGTTGTTGATATGACCCTGTGTGTATTCCTTGTTCCACAATTCGGTCCGCTTAAACAGGCAGATAAATTGAGCAGACTTTGTAATTCAAAGGCTGCATTATGAAACCAGGTCCTTCAACTTGGGGATGCATTAAAAAAACCCATCTAATTGTAGCCATCTTCCAAGATCACTGATTTCACTTCACTGACAGGCTCCAACTGAAGAAAGAAGTTCATGAGACCTTAAAACAAAGCCAATTGTGGACTTGTTGGCTGTTTACTCCCTCCACACATGCCAAGTCTGGAGATAAGCCCTCCTTTCTTGTTATTCGTATCACACACAGACTTCCATTTCAAAGTAATTCTCATTTGTTCAGGTGATACACAGTCCCCTGTGCATTGGGCTGTGAGTCACCGATACCCTGCCCAGCAGAGGCTGTTTTCTATGTGATCCCATGCCTGGCAGTACATTTCAGTTCATAACCTGTCATTCTGTGTCTCCTCCAGGGTGGTTCACACCTTCCCCTTCCCACAGCAAGTCCTGATCCCTGAAAAGGTGCATCCTGCACAGCTGACGTCCACGTTAACACACACCAGGGAGGGCGAAGGGCAGGTTGGTGGTTTCAAAGAGAAACTCAGAATTTACAAAGCAGCTGCCAATTGGCCAGACCTTGATTTTGCGAATTTATTTAGGAAAAAAAAAAAATTAACGTGAGCAAATGAGAATACTTCAGTGTTACAACAGAGTATATAAATGTCTAGCTATAGGCAAATAATTTGATCTTTAAATACAAAATAACCACATGAACACCTAATATACAGGTTTCATCTGAATACATATTTATTAGATAAATATTAGGTTGTCACATCATCTAACTACATACAGTTTTGCAAGACTAAAAATCACAATTATTTTTTCTGACCAGTTTAAAGTATGAAATGATTGCATTGTACTGTACATACAATGTACAAACAAAGACAATGGCCATTTTTGCATGTTGCTTCAGATTGTACTTTTTTTTTCTTTTTTTTTTCTTTTTTTTTTTTAATTCCCCTCTGATCGCGTTATCAAAAATTGTACAAAGTATGAATTTGGTTACAATTTATTTTTTCCTGAATCCCCGTATTTTTCTTCATTATTTCTGTAGCACCCTAAAAATACACAGGTGATAGACTAGTACACGTAAGCTAAATATTACATGTAGATAAAACAAAACAAAAGGAAGGATCAGAGTATATTACAGAAGTGAAAGTGAAACAAATGCCGAGACTCCACAAACGCTAACAAACAGGATTCATTTTCCACATAAGATGGAGCTTCAAGCTTCTTTTTTCCTGCGAAATAAAAACAATGCACATTCCAAGGAAAATGAATGCATTTCTGTTAACATGTCTCTATTTGTCATTTACATATGTACAGCTGTCCCTTGAGTCTCCGCTGCAGACATTGGCGTGTATCTGTCAGTCCTATAGTAATGTCTTGGCAGCAGAACTGTAGATCTCTGTGGGTTCTTTCCCAGATGAACTTCCATAGGGAAACAATTTAAGAGTAAACAAACAAACAAACAAACAAGAATAAAAACACTACTGGAATTTCATATAATAATTAAGCTTTAAAAGAAATGACTGTGATTACCCTATTTGCTAGGCTTTTTTTCTCTAAACTTTAATATGGCAGTGAACAGATAAAAAAATAACTAAATTTTCATTTAGAAGCCTTTTCATATAGAAGCCTTCACTATACAGTACCTGATTTTAGCTGACAGGTAAGTTTTAAAACTGTCTCAAATGTCCAACATTTGGGTGATGGGTAAAAATCATATTTTCTCTCAAGTTCTGCTTAGAAACCGAATGTTTCTGCAAGCTTAAAAATGTCAACTGTCTGCTTTAATTCTCTGTTACTGTTACTAATTCTCAAACACTGCTCCAAACATATTGCTAATATCTATGGGTGGGTTTTTTCCCTTTACGCTTTCCAACAGGTACTTTTAAATGATACATTTTAAATACTACCAGTTAGCAAAAGGTCAGTCCTTAACATACTTGGTTTAAAATGCTAATGTTGTGTTTAAGAGAAAAAAAAAATCATTTCAATTTCAGGTGACTAACTCAGCTGCTCAGGAATTAATGGAGGTTGGACCATTAAACAGAATCAATTAATAAAATCTGAGCAACCAGTTCCAACTAATAGTGAGAAATTTTCTTTATTCCCAAACCTATGGCTTAAGAAACTCCCCCTTCCCCCTCCCCCAACAAAACCCCCAAATTCTAAGGGAAAAAAGTCAGCTTATCATTAGCCACCCCTGCAGATGACTTCAATACCTACCTAAACAATGCAGCAAAAATACAGGGGGAAACTACTACAGTAAAATGGCTACAAAACACATCTGTAACTGAAGAACGGCCTTTCCTAGGAACTGCGTGAGAGCAGCACCACACCACAACCATATTACCATGTATTACACCAAGGTATCTTTAATACTCTGCAGAGATCCTCTACAGGTTGTCAAGCCTATATAAGAAAAAAGACACTTCTAAGCAGAATAAAATATACTATACTGTTTCCCTCCCCCACCCGCCAACATCCCAAAGTGTTACTGTGCCCTGGTTCCAGAGACCGGAGCGATATAAACATGGTACCTCACATACTTGCTGCTTGCCTTAGTGCATCTTTACCTGTTCAGACAGCTGGTCCTAGGTGTTCTGCTCACTTGGGTAAATGAACAACGCCTCTGCCATTACCAGCCCTCAATCACCCACAGTCAGTGAACATCAGTCAGTTACTTGTTTGGGGGTTTTTTGCCCTAGGCAACCACTTATTATTATGTTTCCACGACAGAGCTGGGCCCTGATTGTCCAGGTACTGCCTGATGTACCAATTCATTCAACACATAAATGGATATGAAATTTGGGCTAATTTATCAAGAGAAAACAGGAGGGGAAAAAAAGAAAAAAACCCAACTCCCTTATTCTGTTAAAGAACCCTCAATTTTCTTTTTTAAAAAAGGACCCATAATTTTCTTCAGACAAGGTATTTAAAAACACCAGCAAAAGTATAACCAGATCATGAAAATGCTGAATATTATCAAAGACGATACTAAAATATTCACAGATATTTACAATAGCAATTCTTAAAATAATTGATTTTGCATAATGAACAGCGCCTTTCTTAAAAAAACTCGAAACAGGAAAAATATAAGTATGGGACCATCTCTACATAATATGTTTGACAGATTCAATACTCCTACTGGAAAACAAAGGAACTAAACCGCCATTTCCTTTAATATCTACAGCAAGGTGCTGCTGACTAGCATATATATATCATGACACATGTACAGCAGTAGTGGGAAACGTTAACAAAGAGAGCAAAACAAAACAAAAGCCGCAAAGAATTTACAAATCTGACTTTGGTGAAGAAAGCAAATCCAGAGTCATAAGCACAGAGCATGCCATTTACAGCACTGCAAACTAAACACGGAGGGCTAGGCAGCTAGCTAGTCAAACCAACAGGAACTAACAGGATTTTGCCTGGCACTTCTGTTTAAAATGTATTGTGGTGAGCAAACACAGAGTGTTTGATTGGACTTGGGATGAGGAAAAGGAGTAGGGTCAACTTTGCTTTAGTAACTAAAAGAAACGAAACCAATAACTGTACAGTGGGCAAAAGCTGAAATGTTGCACCACAAGGGCAAAGTTGGCACACATGCACTTCTTACACAGCTACTGTACATCATTTATAAGAGAGAAAGAGAGAGAGAGACGAAGAGCACAGAAATGGGCACAGAAGCAACAGGAAGCTCATGCAGGAGCAGCAACCACACGAGAAGCACAGACCACAGGGGCAAGGCAGTGATTGTGGCAGCAGGGTCTCTTGAGGGCAGTAGCAATCTACCAACAGTTACTGATTCTCCCCATGCCTGGTCCTTCAGGAGAAAGAGCTCATCCCAGCAGCCAAAGTTTGAAAAAAAGAAACTGAAGGAGGAGAAAAGAAAAGGGCTGAAATACCTGTAACAGTCACAGAACAGGAACGCAAAGCAAAACAAAAATGAAGCTGTAAGATGTCTGTCCGATGTCAATGCCCCTTCTCAAGCCAATTATTAAAAACAATTATGCAGATAGTGATGTTACTCTCCCTCCGTCCTGCAAATCAACCTGGCTGCCTTCAACCCAGCTTGTCTTACTATGTTTTGTGCAGTACAGTGACACAAACGCTTGGGCCGCCGAAGGCTGTAGGTAATAATCAGGAACAGTTTGGTTTGCATCCCACCTCCCTCTCTTTTCCATTCCCTATGGCATATACGGCAAAAAGATCTATTACAGACCGCAAGAGCTGGATGTTAACTCAGCTACAAAGGGTACTGATCTCAAACCAAAACTACAAAAAAATCCCTAAACATCGCCAACATGTTTAAATTTTCCTGGGTGTTCCCAATCTGTGTGTTTGGGCAGACGAATCCTCTTCACAGAGGTGGTTATGATTCCTGTGCTTGCAGAAATACCAACACCCGTGGCCACAGCCTGAAGATTCTCAGGATTCTGTTACTGAAATTGCATTAGCTAAACTGCTGGCTCCCTCTGACAGGCCTGTGTGTCTTCCCTATCTCTGCCACTCAGCTGTAGGATTTGTGCTTTTTTTGAGCTTTGCATGTGTTTTTGTTTTCCTTTCTGTGTGAAGCCAGGACAATCACCCCAATGCAAACCTGTGGCTGAAGGAGGGCAGAGGGGAGGTGGGGTGGAGGGAGGAGATACAGTTTCAGATATATGGAAGAACACGCGTTGGAAGGACACTCTGAGATGGGTCAGTTAAAGACAGTTCCATTTTGTTGCCTTCTCTTCACTTGCCAAGATTCGGTTTTGCCAAGATACTTCACACTATGTTTATCACAGAACTCTCTCTCTAGAGGATGAACAACAAATGGGGTTTCCAATAGCTGCACAACTGTCTATGCTTCTTTGTCACATGTAGCACGGCAGACTCAGAGATTACTGCATTTATTTATATTGTGTGTTTTTTTCTCCCGTCACTTTCGCAGTCTTTGAAGCTGACAAAAGCAGTTCTGAGATGAAGAAAGCAGGGAGTGCACCACTGGATCAAGTTGTTTTTTTTTCTTCTCTTGTGGAAAAGGAGTGTAAAGATTTCTCGCTGTGCAGCCACACACATGTGAACAAGTGAAAGGGATGGGAGAATACACAAGGTTTCAGTTGTTCTCAAAGAGAGACAGAAGGTCATCATTGCTATTGCTTGGCAAATCAGGAGGATCCAGGTACGAAAGCAGCTCATCTGGATTTGTGAGTTCTGGAAGCAGCTATAAAATACAAAGATAAAAGGAACATTACAGGTAACAGAAATACAATTGAGAAAAGAAAGGGATTAAACACCACACATTCCTGGAAACTGGCTTTCACATGTATATATCCAAATAAGTTGGACAGCAGCAATACAAACCTAACACCCTAAGATGATCCACTTGTTTACGAAGGCCTGTATTGCTCAGTTTTCACCTGTGAATTACATTCCCATCTCAGTTAGGGTTTCTCAGTCACCCTCAACCTCCCTTATCACAAAGTTCACCAATAAACAAAGTCTATTTCTTGGCTAGTGATGCTGACAAGAACTTCTCATTAAATGCTCGTTATGTATGTCAGCTTCATCTAAAACACCAAGCAAAAACTTTAACCACGTGGTTTGAGTAATACATATTTAAGCTTCATGGCAGCTCAGCAAAGACTGGTCTATGGGACTTGCACACGGCAGTGTGATGATAATCCTAAGTCTGCATCCCTACAGGAAGAAGCAGTCTTGTCCTTTCCTCACTCCCGTGCACAGATGTAAGCTCAGGGGCAGGTGACTCACCCAGGGCTAAAACTACCCAAAAAGGAGAAAGAAAGGGAGGGGAAAATAAAACAGGAAAAAAAACCAACCCAACTGCAAAGGAGCACAAGGAAAGGAGTGGCAAGGCAGGTGGGCGAGTCCTTTCCCTTCTGTGGCAGTGAGTTTACAATGGTTGGAAGTACTACAGCGTTACCCGCAATTCCAGGCATTTTAAAGGGTCAGGGGCATAACATCCCATTCAACAGAAGCTGCACTAATTTTCTAAAGTATCAAAAGGAAGAGCTGTGAAGGTTTATTTATATTTTTATTACTACTGTGTTTTAAATAGGAAATCTTGTTTTTCCAACCATCAATCACTCAGATTCTTTTTGATCTGACAGGTAACAAGGACTTCGTAACTCCTGAGTTGCGTACCAGGCAGTGCTTTCTGCTTTATTCTGCATCTTGCCATATCCTAGTCAAAAAATAAGTGTCATTTATAAAAAAACACGAGGGAAGAGTTTGTAACAAACTCCCTTTATATTTGTAATAAACTTGCCTGTATATCCAGTGTTGTGTTAAAGCAAAGATAGAAAAATATGGACTGCTTTAACAAACTTAATAGCAGGTATGAGAAATTCATTTGAAGTTGTTCTGTTGTCAAATGCTATAAAATGAAAAGCTTGGCTGCATTACATTTAGCATGCAAATATTATATTTATATGCTTCTGTTACTCCTGTGCAAATGCAGCTGCATCTTCTAATGTTACATGGATAAACATATCTTTCAGTAGGCTAACCATGAAATGCGGAAAGAAGTTTATTACTTCCTAAGCATTTTGAAAAAAACCACAATGTCAAGTTTACACAAACAGAGTCTCCCAGAGGAATGCTTTTCCTGAAACACCGCCTCCTTTTATTTATTGCAAAAATACTGTTGCCGTAGTTCTAAAGATATAAGGCTTAAATGTATTTCACCTGCTATCATAATTTATGAATACCTAGTACAAAAGCCCAAAAGAAAACTGCTTTCTACCAAATGTGTATAAAAATGGTTGAATTTGTCCTATGATTTTACAATTAAATTCTTAAAAATTTAATATAACGTCTCTGAGACCCATTTGTGTACACACGGGATTTAATTTTCTTTTTTCAGAAAGGTGGAAGTTTTAAACAACATGTCCAGTATCTCTGAAGAGCAAGTACTCCAAGCTCTGAGGGTGACCTTGGCTCCCTTGCTGGGAGCTGAGGGTGCTGCGATGGAGCAGCGGTAAGAGAGGAGCACCAGGGAGGGGACAGAGGCAGAAGAACATACTAGACTTAGGGTCAGAATCTGGAGAGGTGCACCCAGTGCTCCTGAAGTGAATACTTTGAGAGGCAGTTCTAATCAGTCATTTTCTCTGATGTCTCTGCTGTCTATGTGTGCAGATCACCTGTATCTGTATCTATATAAGGTATGTCCTATATCCTAGGTTAAACCTTAGACTGCATCACACTGAAGCCTTAAAGAATTAATGTGATTGTGCCAGGAGGGAGTAGACCAAGCTGCCTGCCCATAGTACAGTCCCGTTTGGTCTGCTGCATGGAACTTTACACAGCCTGGTTTCACAACACAGCTGCTGAAAGTTAAACCCATTAAAATAATCCAACTGATTGCGACTGAGCTCACAGATATTTCAGGGAACTATATTCTCCACTGCCTTCTCATTTAGCTAAGATAATTTCAGCCTCCCATTAAGAATCTAGCATACCCCCATCAGAGATAACCACAGTACTGTGATATATGCACAGGTTTTTCTACTTTGCTTTTCACGATGAATGAGTGCCTGAGCCATAACAGCATACTTTGTGTGCTTAAATATTTGAAGAAAAAAATGACATTTTTATTTCACCTATTAATATTGCTCATACAGGGTCCTTAAGGGTTCAGAACTCTAATTGCCACATGAACTATCGTTCTCAAAGGATGTGCACGTGACCGCATTGTGTGAAACAGCAGCAGTCTGGTTCAGACAGAAGTTACTCCACTGAGCACTGTTCCCGGTGCACCCATCCCTCCGCTAGCCCCTTCCTTCCCCTCTGTGAGGCTACCTTGCCAGCACAGTGCTCCTGTGTGACCGAAAAGACGTAAATATACAGCAACAGTAAATACAGATATAAATGCAAGGCACAGAGGTGAGCATTTCTCTAAGAAAATTACACTGTGCAATAGCAGACTTGGGAACAGACAGAAGAAGATACACATACGGGAACGCATGACTCAAACAAAAATCCAATCCTAGTGCTACAGAATTTGTATTTCAGGAGGTAGGTGGTTAACCAGAGAGATACCTCAGATAATTCACTTCCGACTCCACTGAACGGATGGTAAGAGATGGAAGATCACTTTTGGCCTTAAAACTAAGTTTATCTTTGTTTCATTGTGAGCTCCTCCTATAGCAGCTGAGGAGGCAGAAGATATCCTTGTTGGTTGTTCTTCCATGTGGCACACCAGGAGGAAGAACTTGTGCTGCTGAGCTGCCTGCACAAGCGGGTACGGATGGGCACAGGCTGGTTTCGGCTTCAGGGAGCAGTGATAGTGCCACAGCACGGGCCAGCACAGATCACCTTCCCACTGGCCAGGGCACACTGCAGGGCTCAGCATGCAGCTTGCTTGGCACGGCTCCACCACAGTCAGCCACACACAGCTGTTTCCTTCCTCTTATTCAGGCACTGTGATGGTTAGAGAGTCTACATGAGCACGTGAGCTCCCGTCCAGCAATGAGGGGGAAGGGAGGATGTGGCTCCCCTCCTGGTGCCTGGACTGCTGTCCGAAGAAATGCCTGTCCTGGTGCTAGGAAGAGGCTATGGCTCATGTGCCACACAGCTGCTCAAACCAGAACTGTTCTCCCAGCAAGTCAGGAGTGCCCTGTCACCTCGGCTGCAGCACCTGTGCCCATGTACCAAAGCATGAAAGGATGGCATGTGCCATGGAAGCAGCTCCCCATATCCACACCCTCCCCGCCCTCCCGCCGCGATGCGAAGCACACGCTATGGCAGGCAGATGATAGTATGACACAGACTTACATCCAGCGAGGGCTCCGGCATGTCGGGTGCTCCCTGTCCACCAGCCTGACCCTCTAAGGCTGAGGAGGGATTAAAGGTCAGGTCACTGTGTGGATGGTTGCTAGAAGCGGCCGGGGGTGGCTGCCGGGACTGCTGGGTAGGAGGCCCGCTGTGATGTAATGGCTGCCCTGACTGGCTGCTGGGGTGAGGGACGTGCAAACCTTGCTGCATGGAAGTATGGGACTGATCAGTGCTGCCGGGATGAGGGATCTGCGGAGGAGGAAAAAAGCAGGAAAAGAAAGTGAGGCCACAAGGTATAGTGCTCGCGGTGCCTGACTCTGAAACCGCATGTTACAGAAAGAAATAACTTAATCAAAAAAGACACAACAAAAACAAATGAACAGACAAAAGCAACAAAAGAAAGACAAAAAAAAAATGTAATCAGGAAAAAAAACTCCATATCCCAATGCTTGGGGAAGTGTTTCAGCTTTTTGAAGGTTATCTGCAAGGGGGAGATAAACCCATTGGATTTGCACTGTTGGTTTGCTTCCTTGTGATGTGGGAAACTGCACCTGAAGATGCAACCCCAAAGAGGAGGGAAGGAGGCTTATGGGTACAGCTCAGCATTAGCAAGGCAGATGCTTTTGTCCTAAAAGAAATCCACGAATGAACGGAGAATTTGTTGAATAACAATTCCTATGCCAGAAAACGCAGCATTTCTGCTGAGCTCCCTTATTGGGTAGCTTCCTGGTATCACTGCCTACTTGCGTTTCAACTCAATACAAACCTCTTGCAACACCAGCCCTTCCCACTCCTCCCCTCCTTTTCTCTTCAGAATGCAACACCCACTTTAAGGGCTGAAGATTTTCCCTGCTGATATTCATGGGGTCTGATGGTTGACAAAGAAACAAGCCAGCAAGCTCCTCCCACCAGCAGAGCTGCTGTAAGTGGCTGCATACCTGCTGACAAGGCATTAGCTTAAACTAAGCTAATAATCACAATTCTATTTTGTATCCATGCTGTGGATAAGTCTCTGGCAAAAGCTTTGTATTTTTTACATTTTCCATGGGGAATAAACTACCAAACCATAGTCATCTTCCAAGCCCTGTAATAGAATAATGCGGGAAAAGTCTTTCTCACATGACAGAGAAGCAACAAAAATGCACAAGCCCAATTCTTCCTTCCACTGCATATCACAGTTAACGCTAGAGGATTCTCTGGAGCTTGACCTTGGTGCCATGAGAAAGAAGTATGTGAATGCTTCAGAATCAGATGTCTCATGTTAGTTGGGTATATGGAGAAGCAAAAAATGTAAACATTTTTTGAGGAATGCTACATGTTGCCACGAAGTGGAGCTGAAATAAAAGGACATATACATACAACAACAGCATGAAATTGATTCAGCCAAGCCAACAGAAACCAGCAAAATGCTATGTCAGCATTGACCCTTTGATATCACAGTAAACTGCAAGGTTATATCCTGCATCTTCAGTATTGGAAAGCAAAAGGGAGGTCATTACAAAACTTAACTAAAATGTTCCCACAAAAAGAAAAAAAGATAAATTAGAGAAATAAGCATTAAAAAAATACATTTCACCACTCTTATGAAAACCTGAACGCTGATCCACTGGGACAGTCATACTTAGTTACACAGAGATCCTTTACAATGCCTTGGTAATATGATGGTTGGTAGAACTGAGCAGGATTCTATCTGCAACACTGCATTTGGGCATATTTCCTAAGGAGTGTTTTAAAGTAACTGTTAAAAAGTATCGATACACACTCTTCTCTCCTTTAGGGTCACAGTTTGACTATCTGAAAAGCATTCTGCAATGTTACTGTTGATACCTTAGGGGTAAACTTGTGCAAAATCTGCCCACAGACAACACCTGAATGTCAATGAATCTGCAGCCTAAAAGCTTTACAAAAGTCAAAATGAAAGCAGATGCTATTCAAATAGTACTGTTTTCTTCTCCATTCATTGAGGATGTGTGTAACATGGGAATGGAGGAAGCTTCATAATAATAAAAAGTAAAAAGCTATTTAAGACAGTGTTGCTAAGGCGGGAAAGCAGTTCCCGGAAAACAAAACAAAACAAAACAGGATCATCTTGGATAGTCTTTTAAATTCACCCCTGAATGCACAAAGCAGGCATTAGACTGCCATATTTAGATCAATATTTGAACCAAGGGCATTCATATGTTCACAGACATATTTCAAAACAAATAAGCAGGTTAGAAAGTCTACACTATGTTTATATAGGCAAGCATTCGTATATATAAATATTTTGGTGATAAGGCAGCATCTTGGGCCCTGACATAAATGTTAGATAGGGAGTAATTGTTCACTGTAAGACTGAGGGCCACCATCATCTTCAACAGCCATTGCAGGTTCAAAATCCGTCCAACTTAGGCCACAGACTCTACAGGCCTCCCTGTGAGAAAGCAAAATGCTCAGGGCTTCAACATTTTTCTATTTGCATTCATCTTACAAATGATAAGTTTGCTATGGTGCAGAACCATTCTAATCAGTACACTTTGTGTATGATCAGCTTACATCTGCAACTCACATAGTTTTATTTTAAAAACACTAACCCACACTATGAACATGGAGTCTAACAAAGTTGCCTTTGCTTACATTGGAAGGCAATTCCTCTTGTGTTTAGGAGTGTAAACTTTGGCACTCTTAAAACATTTACTATCTATAAAAGAAAAGCTTAGAGCACACAAGAGTACATATTCAGCTTAATAGCACAAAACAACACAACTTTTTATGAGCCCAACAGTGACCCCTAGGAGTGCTGAGATGTATAGCTGGAGAGCAATGGGATGTGCCAGCTGTAGAAAAATATTCCTTTCATCACCGGAAAAAATTGATAGTGCAACAAAAATCAGCCAGTTAAGTTGATGGCTTATCTCTCTCTCCATTACTGGGGTCATAGTTTTACCAATTCTTTTGCAGGGTTAGCTGGCAGAACCACTGAAAGGTGCCACCCTGCCCTGCTGCTGATCTCACTACTTTTCCCATTCATGCCTTTGTCATTGGGTGCATCCTTGCAGGCATGCAGTGAACTCAGCTGGGAAGCTGACAAGAAGCAAAGCTGAACTATCCCCCCACCCCAAATTAGTTCTTAATCACATCAGTACCTGGATCCAGATCATTTCATGGCTGCAATGACAGTTGTGCTGGTGTAAGAGAGAGGAAAAGTGAAAATAGAAACAAGAGCAATGACTTTTTAAGCAACACCAGCTCACCCCACTGAGTCTATTAAGCTATGGTGTGATCCTCTACTGCTCAGTCATGTACCACTCCTTACAGTGTCTGCAATAAGCACTAAGCTACAGCTACCTTTGCCTAAAACTTGTTTACAATTTCTGAAATCAAACATAATGTGATTGTGGCAGCTGTTTTGTAGCAATCTTGCACTGACTTAGAAGCATCTGTTCTATAGTTCACAACACTACACTGGGGAAGAAGTGTTGCTTCTAGCCATGTTTCAGGTCTTGATTTTCTTCTTGTGTAACAGCAGGTTTGAGAAAAGGTATTTCAGATGATCCAGCCCTTGTTACCCAGCCTTACCCACACTGGGCAAACATATCTGCATTTCCTGGAGTGATCTATGGACTATGTCTGGGGGGAATCAACCTTCTCTGCCTACCATTATACAAAGGCCACCACATAGATCTTCATAATAGGAGAATTAGGAACTTCCCCTTCAATGTTCAGCTCCAGTTAGAGACAGACTTTGGGTCTAATAGGACCGAACATCTGATCCTGACTCACCTTGTAAACATGAAACAGTCAAAGTGAATAGTAGATGAAAACAAAATACATCTTAAATGTGTAAAAAGAAAAGACAAAAAGCCAGATGAGAGCACAGGCAACATCCCAAAACCTTAGTTCAATTATGCAATATGATTTCTAGATATTTTTGTACAGAGATGTCTGTCTAAAGACATTCAGCTACACAATTTAGGAATGTGCTAATGGCATGCATTTCTCTAAAAGAAGTAATTTTAAAGCTGCTTTTCCTGAGTGCCTGCTACAGACAAACAGTTCATTTCTGACAGAGAAGAAAGGGAGAAGAAGAAAAAGAGAGAAAGAGGAAAGCAGAGATTTTTTTAATATCAAAAAAGCTCTGTGAGAGCACTACCAGTCCTCAAACACAGCCTAAAGGCTGCACAGCCAGATTGACACAGTCAATCTAATTCCCTTGTGCTAACAGACCTGAAAACTGATCCTCATTAGAGAAAATCAACCATTGTCATAAATTAGGTGGAACCTGCTTTAGCACTGCCTCATGTTCCCAACAGCATACCTTGCATATCATGATAGATGAGGGAGAAGTGAGGCAAAGGTTTAATTGCCAGCTATCACAAACAAATTATCAGATTTGCTACAGACTGGACCACAGAACCAAAAATCTATTAACATTTGCCCACATACCCTCTTACAGTTCTGGAACATGCACAGCCTTGAGCAACTTTCATGTTTGCTATTATCTGTAAGCAGTCGCATTGTCAGAAAGCTGCAAAATTTTCACTTTCATATTCAACCACGTCGTATCCTACCACTTCAGAAATTTCAGTGGGGCAACTACTATAGCAAAGGTATAGCAGTTAACTGATGAAATCAAGAGTTGGTGT
The DNA here is from genome assembly GCA_029814625.1 of Psittacula derbiana. Lineage (NCBI taxonomy): Eukaryota > Metazoa > Chordata > Aves > Psittaciformes > Psittacidae > Psittacula > Psittacula derbiana. The sequence goes on along the minus strand of JAPWDL010026377.1, from coordinate 50,725 downwards.
CAGGTAATAGGAAGTAAAAAATAATTACCTGTGGCTTTGATTCAAAGGAAAGTAGCTGTGAGGGGTTCAAGATGGTAGTATTTCCCCTCACTACTATATTCTAATACTGTATGGTTGGTTCTGATGCAGGTAACTCAGACTACCCTTTAAGCTGGGCACGTGGAATTTGCCAATGTAAAATTGAATTTACAGCATATTTGCTCTTTCGTTTATTAGCCTGTAAAGAGGTAAAGTCATTACAGTTTCTGGATTCTTCCTTTGCAGACAGTCTTGTTACTTGAGTTCTCTCCAAGTGCTAAGAATTCTCTCTCTCTCCCTTCCTATTTCTCACCATCCTCCTTGGGAAACCCACTGCCAGATAGAGGAGACATTGACTGAGTAGGCTTTTGCTGAGCATCTGCTACCACATTGCCTCACTACATTCTGAAACTGTACTTTCTAGTATTCATTAAAGACATGGCACAGATGACTTGTCAAGTTAAACATCCTTCCTGTGCAGTAACAGCACACTATAAAGCCCCTGCCCTGTAACTTAAATGAACATAAAAGGATGTATACACACACTCCACACACAAAAAAATAGAAGACTAGCCATGCCTAAGAGCTAAGTACTTCTGGTAGCTTTTCCATCACCTAGCTGCTGCAGTACTCCATTTTCTGGAGACATATAAAGGTCTGTATAAAAAACTAAGCGCTCTGAGCAAGCTGCTTTTCCAAGGCACTGCTCTGCCTCACCTTCTGAGACCTGAGGAACCTCCATTTTTTAGTCTCTTACCCTGATATATTCTCACACCAGAGGCAGCATCTTTCCTTGAAATCTAAATGCTCAGCCTATTCGCAACAGCTTAAAGGTGCCTTTCATGCTACTTGGGTAGAACTCCCCTCAAAATGCTTTGACCTCAGGGACAAAGCCACGGAAGGTATTGTCCCTGCTTTGAAGTCAGTCAATGCCTTACTATAACAAGCTGTCTCTTGAAGATGGATAGTCATAGACCCTGCTGGCCTAGGAAACGAAGTCTAGTTTTTTTCAGGTGTCAGAGCAAAACACAATGATTAACACAAGCACACGGAGCCAAGTTCTCTCTTTCAGATAAACAAGCTTAAATGACAATTAAAAAAACTCAGAAATGCTTCTCCAAAACCTCAAAAAGGCCAGAAACTAAAACTAGCATTTTTTTGCACTCCACAAGACTATGCTATTTCATGAACTTCCAAAGTGAGGTATCCACAGAAAGTAAAAGCAGTAGAGGAGGCAAGTCCATTAGCTGGATGAGAGCACCTTACCCCCACAAAGGAAAACCCACGCACACAACACCATTACTTACAGATTCCTGCATGGGGTGACTGAGGGGTTTGTCAAGAGCTGCCATGCTGCTTGGCATGTCTGGGGGATGTGACAGCTGTGGCCCATGCATGAAGTCATTCATAGACGTGCCACCAGGATTCCCATGCGGGAAGTCAAAATTGCCATGACCTTGGTAACTGTTGCCTAAAAGAGAAACAGATGTGATATGTAAGAAGCTATTTGTTACCCAACATTGATCTCCCATAGTATTTCGTTTGAGCTGTACAGCATGGCATCCTGCCTGCGCAGCTCAGCACAAGGCAACTGCAACACTGAATTTGACAACACTGTGCTCCCTGCTGCTGGAGTGAGCTGGAGGAATAGGGAGGGAAAAACGGCATCCAGCTTTTATGCACATGTTGTAACTAATTGAAAACTGCTGACATTTTGAAAAACTACTGTCAAGTCACCACATAAATTTAACCATGTTGAGAAGTGAAAGGGTTATTAAATGCCATGGAACATTTGCATGTGGAAGCATCCTGGTGTAACTAAAACTGACTGCCCAAGTCCAAAATCAGTTAGAGGACACCTGTGTTAGTCTATGCTTCTACACAGTAAGATTGTAGCATTGCTTCAGTCTTTGATGCAGCTAATTGACAGAACTGTATCAGGAAGACGCTACAGTATCAGTTCATCTGTTTTACCTCTTCTGCGGTATAAACAGGCAACCTCCACTAAGACAGCGCAGAAGAGGCCTTCATGTCCAGCTGGAGTTTGTGATGTAATTCTCCTTGCTTCCCACAAAACCTAGTAAAATTCACTTGACTGTCTGCAAATATAACATCAATTTTCCACTCTTGGATCTCTTAGTCTTGTTTTCAGAGTTACAAACTGGATGCCTGTAGCCTGTGTTTCAGCATGTGGATATGCACACTTGCAATAAAAAACTAATGACTATGAAATCCACCTATCTTCAGCCTGAAACAATGTTCTCCAAAGCACCAAAATTTCACACAAATTGACAATAAATGATCTGGATTTACCCCCAGACATCTACCATACAGCAACAAGGCTGGAGTTCCTTGTGGATCCTCAGAACAAATATTGTATGACCATCAATGGTACGTTTTGATCCATCTCACCTTAGCCCAGTGATCTTCACTTGAATGCTAAAGACAGCACCTATCCCAATGCAGAAATTTTACTCTCTTATTTTTTCTGTTCGGATCCCTGTGTTAACACTTCCAACTGAGATACCAACTCTGGTGGCTTATTTGTTATGAAGAGCAAAAATTGAACTAAACCCAATCAGCTATTTCACAGAAGCAACTGAATTGGATGGTACTGAGCTCTGAAATAACAGAATAACTCTGGAGCTTGCATGGAGAGCCTGCAGTTTGTCAGCTGAAGTACAGCAGCTTTAAGTCAAGAAGGGAGTTTGACAAACTGAAGAAGCTGCATCATTTGCTCTTTAGCACAGCTTCACAAGATGAAGTTTAATCTCAGAGGAATAGAAGTCATCAGCCATGTAAGAGCATTTCTCAAAGAAGTCAGGACTTTGATCTATCATGTAAATACTGCAGAGCTTTACTAATTCTCATTTTGTTAATCTGCAAACTGGATGAGTCTCACAGAATATAGCTGGTTTTGCCTTGCTTCTCAGGAATGATTTAATAGCAGGGAGCTGGAATAAGGCCTTGTATTACTGAGTACTTGTTGTATTTGGAAATTAAACTTTAGTATGTTTACTGTCAAACCCAAATAAACAAATGTAAACTACAGTAGTTATACTACTACTGCTTTGCTCTAGAGTACTGTTAATCCAAGGACACTACCTAATTCGAAACACTACATTTCAGTGTGCACATTGATGGAGAATGCAGATGCAAGGCAGTGTGCCCAGGGAGTTACAGCCATGCAGCAGCATCCCCTTCTCTGCAGCCAGAGTTGTGCCACATGCTGAGGGACAGACCTATAAAGACATTTAGGATAATCTGGTGCTCTGCATTGATATGCCTATTGCTGGGGAAATAGAAAAGCGTGGGTTTCACCTGCCACTGATGAGTCAGGCCTCTGAGAAGCAATGACTACCTCTGCTACAGGATCCACAGAGGAAGGCAGGAAAATAAGTCTAGGCAGCAATTGTTACACAAACCCTAAACCTCACTTTACATAACTACCCTGTCTGTTCCTGATTATAAAGTAGAAAGATGACGAAGAATAGATGGCTGTTTTCATGCGCTGACTGCACTTCACCCCTACTAAATGAGTGAAATATTTGTGATGCAGTGCTCTTGGCTTTGTTATAGTAATCATTCATCTGCTTGAAAACCTGAAAAGTTTTATCATCTGTCATCAGTTTTGCAGTCATTGGAGCAAATTAACCATATTTAGCATGCAATCTATATTTTTATTCAAATGCCTGCAAAAAGCACATATATCACCTTGTAATCAATTTGCAGATTCTGATGGTGTGAAAAGTTTGGTCTTTTCCCAGAGCTGAACCGAGTCATATCATACTACTTGCACCAAAAAACAAACAAAGCAAACAAACAAATAAACAAACAAAACCCAAACAGTCTCTGGTTTTATATTTTCAGAATTGTCACTATAATTGAGTTTTTCACAACATACCAGTCATTTGAAAATGTATCTCGGCTGCCTGTATTTAATTCCCTGTTTCTCAATCTGGCAGCACATGGGTAGAAGAACTCAAAAGTAATTTTCTAATGCAAAGGTGTTTGCAAAACAGTTAAAAGCTCTTTAGAAATCATTCACTTTCTAGTTAGCCTACCAAATGTCACCCACCTGGCCACAAGTTAAACTCAGTGTCCCAGACAGCAGAGTTAATTAATGGGTCAGGTTCTCTACTTTGTAACTTCTGTAGCACTAGGAGCCTTCACTTGAATGAGAGCACAACAGCAGGAAAATGGACAGAAAAAATTAGGAAATATGTATATCGTGGCAGGCCGTGAATATATAAGGTAACATACAATGTTTGTTGATTCAGGGAGGGCTGCATGGCAATAAATATGACAAGCACCTATTTCCTTACTAAAATATATTTCCCTCTAAACAGATGAATCTTAAATGATGAGACTGATGCAGAATTTCAGAACTGCAGCTATATAATTTCCTTTCCTTATGCACCTCTCTGAGGAGATGCACTGACATATCTGAATCACAAAGCTGAATGAACCACTGACTTCTAGAGTGACCACCTGAGAGCACAAAAGTATAAAACTAACCTTGGTTACCATACTCAGTGGAGTTGTTGCCCCCTGGAGGAGGGGGTAGGGATGGATAAGGTGATGGCCCAGGACCCAAAGCTGCAATCATCTCCATTACATTTGGCATGATCATCTGGCTTGGGCTCATGGTCTTAAATCTTTTTGAGGGAATGCCATCTGGGTCATCTTTGATGTGAATATCTGACTTTATAGGGACCGGCCTCCAACTGCAAGTTGGATCAATGGTAACTTCTTCAAACTCTGAGCTGTAAAATAATGTGAACATTTTAGCACATTGATTATTATTATTTTTTAATCAATTCTGATAGAGTTTCCATAAGAATCTGCATGGTAACAAATGCTCTGAAATGCTCTAGGATAATACAACCTCAAGATCTTTCACTCCTCAAGTGTGCACCAAAAGCAAGTTTTAAAAAAGGCAACTGTGGGAGCACATTTCTGTGTTTATCCACACAACAAAACCCAGATATATCTATGTGATATCATCACATCTATCATCATATCCTGATCTATCATCAGGAGATAACCCAAACCAAATCTATTAAGTAGATGGAAACTGGTTCATTGTATCACCAGCTCCACCAAGGACCCATGAAATAAAATATTCAAGTTTAGTCTAAGACCTACTTTGGTGTGACTATTTCAGTACTCATTAACGTATCTCCTAGTCTCTTTGTTTTGGATATCTGAAATGATTGAGTTCACTTACTTTTGTATAGCGTTCAGAATACCCCACATATACTGGTCAACCTCCAAGCCCTCCAGCAGAGCAGTTTTACTAGAAAGGAAAAAAACCCCAAACCTCGTGTTACAATATTGCTACACATGCATGTAAGAGGAATGAGAGAAGGATAGATTAATGATGAAATCAGCAGACTGAGATCCACCATCATCTGTAACATATAATTTAGGAATTATTTGGGGCAAACAGTTTTAGTTCTACATCTGCATTACCACCATAATGGTATTCTATATCAAACAGATGAGATAAGAATACATCTACTTGCATATGTCCAAACAAGCTGCTCACATGCTTTGAATAATTTTTTTACTGAAATACATTGTTAATTAAAAGGCTTTTCAAACACAGCAGATCTCTCCTGTGAACACCAGCTAGCACTATTCTCTTTTTAAATTGAATTTTTTTTTTGAGCTACACAGTAATATGGCTTCAAAATAACCATGTATTATAGCTATTTTACTTAAGATCAGCACAGATGGGGACAGAACAAAACAAAACAAGAAATGATTTAGTTACACAGGCACTTAGATCTGAACGCAGGTGCTCATACTCAGAGAAATAGGACAAAAGTTTTGGCCTGGATGTATGAATACATAGATTAAGAAGTAAGTTATTCAATTCTTGTTGTATTTTTAGCCAAACATAGAAAGATTCAGGTAGTCCAGAGAAAATACCTGCACTTTAGGGTACATATCAACCATGGATAGTTGCTGAAACAAGCTTGTCTTCAGTCTGCAATGCCCACCTAACATCAGCTGGCACAGATGGGACTGAACTAGAGACTTGCAGAGATGGCTTTAAGTTTCTAATAATCCACAGTGTTCCCACAATTTATGAAGCATTGCAAGAATTCTCCCTGAACTTTATGCTATTAGATAAATGTACTATATACACCTTACTTCTAGCACTTCCTTTTCCTCCTGCCTTGACCTAAAGTATGATCTGAATTTGGTCAAATGGTCTACAACTGCATTTCATGTAGTATGGTTGCACTTACTTGCATACTGGACACCTCCAAGTTCCTCTTTCACAGTTCAGTTGCAAGTAAGATTCCAGATCAAAGCACTAGGTATCAGAAAGAAAGAAGAAAAAAAAAGAAAAAAAGAGAAATCAAAGGAAAATACCATATTAACTGAAAGAGTTGGGTCAAAAGCAAAACTGTCATGAAAAAAAAAGCCTACAAGGACTGAAAACTAAACCAAAAAGCTTACTTTCTCCCTCTACGTTAAATATATGCACAATTAATTATTTAGCTTGATAAACACAAAGAAATCACATTTCATTAGGTGTTCTCTTACGATAACTAAGCTAAAGCTACTGTAACAACACATGGCTGAGGGAATACTGACAGGCCACTGGCATCTACTCACTTGTACATGCTTGCAATCGTGACCTCTTGCTGGGAGCTGAATCCGCCGGAATGTGATCGGACACTTCAGAGACACTTTAATAGCAGTTTGCTCTACTCCATCTTCTCCATTTAGTGTTGCGTTGCCAGAGGAAGCTGCTACACTACTGAAGTTCCTCTTTACTGTTTAGGAAGAAAGTATGTGTATGTGTAAAACACAAGCGTACTCTAAATTCTAACATAGAAACGTGAAAAACCAATACTTCAACTGTTAAGGGCCAATGTAGTGGACAATTTATCCACACAAGTGTATTCTGTGTAATTTAGGATACTCTCCTGAAGAGACAAACCATCACACACATGCAAATCAGCTATACCCTCAATCAAATTATGTACCGTACAAGCACTCAAAGCAGCCTTAAAGAAAGAAAAATCTTTCTACCTGGGCATTTTAGGTAAGTCAAAAACAAATATGAGGGAAAGCTGGAGAGATTTTCCTGGAATGAGAAAGTCTTCATTGGGAACTAAGCTTGTGTCCTTGGTACTTTGTTACGCCCACTCAAATAGTCCTCAACATCTGAGGATACTGAGGATTTAATCTATTCACATGATGTTCTGGAAAGTCCCGACAAGTACATCTTAAGATTTTCAATCAGCAAGTAAACCTCGCACAGAAATAGCTTATCACAACTGAACACAGGCATCCTGGAAAGTCATCTTCCACTTAAAATGGAAACTCACTCTTAGTGATGCAATGTTCTGCTGGGAGGAGGCGTTTCTTTAGCAGACCTTGAAGTACAGAGCGAACTGAAGGCCGGTGTACTAACTGCAACACGAACAAGTGTGACTGAAAGAAAATGCATTTTGTTAACAAGAGAACCAAACACACACAGTAAATACACTGCTGAACAGAGCTGCATTCTTCCCTTGAACACATGGCTTTGTAAGAGCCTGGTGCTTAAATATGAAAGCTGGTTCTGCTCTGTGTGCATATGGGCTCCCTTAGGGATATTCTGCATGCTGCGTAGTATGTTGTTCCATGCTCCAGGAGCATAACATATACAAGCACTCTAAAAAAGCAAAGATTTCCTGCATTTTCTCCCTCCTTAATATTAAGAATACATAGTGCTGACATATTCATCTCTGACATCAGGGGTTATTTTTAAAAACCTGAATTCTTTGACACTGTCTAGCCTCCCTGCCTGCCCTCAGACTATGTTTGAAGTTGCAAAAAATGACTTGCTACTGATGTTTCTGGAACCAGCTGCATCTTTGGTCCCAACACAGACCTCATTGGTGATTCACAGGATGCTGCCTCTGCTCTTAGCCATCGAATAAATGACATTAGGTGGAGAAACATCAGTATGAAGTAAAGCAAAATAGGTGAATGGCTTCTTGTCAAAGTGCCTCACACTGCAACCTTGGGAGAGGTAGCAGCTTGCTTTATTGTCAGTGTCAACAGAACAGTCAAAAGCTCAGACTGTATGTGTGCAACCATCTGCATTAAAAATACAGTTCTCATCCCCAAGAGTGGAACCATGGGAAAGAAGAAAGGGGAAAGTTGCATGGTCTAGACTGCATCATAGAATGTATTTTTTATCTGAAAAGCTATTCGAAAAAATCATTACCACGACCAATGATTATGCTGTTGATATTCTCATGTCAAACCACACTCAGTTTAACACTCTAAAGTAAAGGAAATTAGTACCAGACAACAGTCTGCATCACAATCATCTACTTATACATTAATACACTTTAGCTGCCTTGTTACACAGGCACACACTAAATAGGTAGGAGATCAAACTACCTTTCTCCCCTAGACCACAAGCCTTTTCAGAGACACAAGGACTCCATTACATTCTGCAATAATTCAGCAGCAAAAATTTCCACATTAGCACTCCGACTGTGTCAACATCATCAAACAAGCACCTTACCAGAAAAATGCATGGGCAAAAAAGAGAGTAAGGCTCTTCCAGCTAAGGCAACATTTGCAAACCGTACTAAATAGCAAACTCAGCATCAGCAGCCATAAGCTCAGTGTACTTACACAACAACATGCTGTGACTGTAATTTGAATCGTGTTTCTTCCTGGCTGGCAGACGTGCTTTAGGTGCAGAGGTTTATGAGATGTCTTGTTGTCACCACGTTCAATGGTAAGTGGGGTTGCATTAACGCTGACCTGGACTGAAGCTGGCCAGTTTGTGTTCATTTGTCTGTCTTCATGGTGATAGCACTTGAACTGTAATTCCAAGTCAGACCTGTATAACAACCAATAAATCTTCCTTAATTTTGTGTTCACATTGCAGAGGAAGGTTGTTTTGATGCTAGGAAAGCTTTTTCTTCATCAATCAGATTATTTTTCTAGACTTATTGCCAGTAAAGGATATAACATACTTCATAAAAGCCCTTAACAGAAGCAAGTCATGATGAATTACTGATGCAAGCATACCACAAACTTGCTATTAATATTTTACACTTATAAAGAACTTTCCAAGGGAACATCTCGAAAAATAATAACATTCAGTAGGTCCTTCCTGTGTGTAAAAATTTAAGAACAAGAGAGTGACATGCTGCAGCGCTTTCTGCTGGAAGACTGTGGATTCTTCACTATTTCAGAGCATTTAAAAGAGCACTGGAATGAACACTTGTCAGACAAAACACAAGTACAGCTAATCCTGCCTTGGAACAGGTAAATGAACTCAGATAAAATGACCCCTGTATCTCACCACCTGCATTTCTGTTATTTCAAATTAACACAGCTGTGGATTAAATCTACCCAATTTAGACCTTCTTTCAGAGCACAAATTCCTCCCACCTCTCCAATAATAACTTCTGCACACTATTTAGCTCCTCAAAAATGAGTTTTATAACACCTCCAGAACTGGAAGAGGCTGAGATTAAGTCAATCACAAATTCAGTGGGTAAAACTATGACTTCAGTTTCATATGTGGATGTTAACCTTGTGTTAGGAATGAGTAATTTTAAGAAGAAATTTAAAAGAACACGAAAAACTGAACTGAAATGTCAGGGTTCTGCTGTTTATGACAGCAAAAGACAGCTGAATGTTTATCTTTGAGATTTGAAAATCTAGGTGCTCGTTTCTTCACCTTGCTTGAAGGAAAATATCTTTGTAAGATCCGTGAACAGCTTATTCAGGAGATCATCACCCTAACTGTCATTTTCCAAAACCAGAGATTCAATTCTCAGTTAACATCATCTTTTCTGGATGTCAAAACACCAAGATCTAGCACTGGATAAAAACATTACCTTTTTTTTTTTAAACGGAAAGTATAGAACACAAATCACCTGACCTTTCAGCATAATCCATATCAATCTATATGAAGTCTTTCCAGCTTTTTCTAATATTTTATTACCAATTTTTGAAAGCTCTCTCTGCAAGATCCACTGGAGATTCTCACCTTTTGAGAACACACTGCAGTCATCACCCAAACCTGGAGGGAAGCAAGGCTTGGTAACTCTGACATAAAATCCAAGTGTGCTCCAGAGGACTCTGAGCAGGCCTGCTGAATGTCACAAAGTGGTGACAGAGTGCAGGAGACCCTCATGTTCTCAGCACACACTGTCTCCACTGTGGGATGCTATTAATTACCGAGTAGTGTTAAGACTGAACCAGCTTCAAGAAGACATTTTCTCTGCCTTCAACCTTTCTGTTTCTCGTAACCATGAAAAGTTCCAGTGAGGAGAAAAAACAGTTGCATTGCTATTCATTATGTGGGTACACGTGAGAGGTTTTGCTGAATATTTTAACTGGCAGACAAATATTCAAAATTGGCTCGATTCCACCATTCTCTATAAAACTGAAATCCATTCACACATGTGACTAATTCATTTTTCTGGAGTCCATCCAGCCCTGAATTAAATGTGAAATGACTTCATTACAGGACCATCCGTTCTCCCCACTATTAACAAGCTTTTCAAAATAGCAGACCTGAGCACAGTTTACCTATGAGTCTTCATTAAAATAAGTTTAAATAAAGGCTATGTGCTTGGTGAGCTAAGGAAGAACAGATATTAAGAAACAGCCTCATGCCTCAGTGCAGCACTATAAATCTACTGAATGAGCCAACACAATCCCCAGTAGTGATTACTTATTAATAAGAACTAGCAAATAACTGCCAAAACTCCCTCTGCTGCGAGTAGTCCATGATAATGAAATGCAAGTAAGCAATAACTGACCTCAAAGTTAGGTGTTAATTATTAGATGTAGCCTGCCTGCAATCTCCCTCCTTCTCAACACCCAACACTACCTCAGGGTAGGGGGGCAACATGGCAGCAAGGACTCCTGTATCCCGCATCAAGCCTCGGTTTTAGAGGCAGAGTCCATTCCTGGAGCAGAGAACTCAGTGCACCTCTCTGCCCAACTCACACCCTCCATAACATGAAAACAGAAGCCTCAGGTAGATTCCAGTGAAGGGGAAGAAGATCCTCACAGGGAAAAAAGCTGAAGCTACAAGTTATCATTCCCATTAGGGTCAGCGGGTATGTGGTCCAGGCATGGGTAGAAACTGAAAGCAAGACAGGCATAACAGAAAATGTGCTGACAGAAGGATGCTGCATTTTATGCTCTCAGCTGCTACACCTGAGAAACAACCTCTATAAAGATCCTGAGCAACTAACCAGCCTTCACAGTGCACAGAGACACGTTCAAACAATGTTATCAGCAGTCTTTTATTAAACATTTTATTAAACATTTAAAGCAATGTTTATCAGCAGCCTCATGATAACACTGAGATACTTTCTGAGAAAAACAGAACAACAAGACAAAATTATTCTGTGGTATTTGAAAGTAGATAAAAAAGATTTAGGCTCTGACAGTCATTTGATCTAAAGCCCTTCTATGAAAATGGTGAAATCAGGACATAACCTGGAATCACTTATGCAGATCTACATTAAATGCAGGAATGTACCACCTAGGAAAACTATTCCTCTGTGCTGGAAGGAAGTACTTGATGTACAGAATCTTTTGTATGTGGAAAGCCATGTTCCAATATTTCTGACCTGTCCTTACTGGAATCATAGGAGAGAGCAGAATTTCTGAAGTGAGTTTCTAAAGTTTGGCAGATTTAAGCACTTGTATTTTCAAATGACTTTACCAAGTCTCTAAATCAGGCCCTTGATTTAGAGGACCTGATTTTCATTATCAGATACTCTGCACCATTTATGTATCAGTCCTGCGCAGTTACTCCTGCAACTAGCATTTCACAAAGCACCTAAAATGTCAGTCTCCCAAATGGAAGTTTGTAATGGTGTTGGTCATCCGTGTCCAACACGCATTCCAGCAGAAAGGATAGAAGAGTTACAGTGATTTTTCAGACACTGTGCGCCATGTGCTATCAGCAAGGAGTTGCCACACAGATCAGGAAGCATTTTAGAGCATGTCTCTGAAAAGTGAGAGGTGAGAGTTATCTGTAAGTGGCAAACCTAAGTGGAGTTCATGTGGCCTGGTTGCAGGACTGAGCTTACCTCCACATCAGTGTCTGATGAACAGTTGGCCGTAGGTGAAAGACATGGTTACTGACTGCTAGGTTGTGTTCCAGCCGGAAGGGCTCCAGTACAACACCATCTCTCACAGGAAATGTCAGACGCAGCTCATCATTGTGGTTGGCTGGGATCGAAGAGGGAGAGAAAGCGTGAACTTTCCCTTTAGCATCTGCAGTGCAATAATAATGTGTATATTTATACAGAATAGTAAAAAATGGCACAGTGATCTGCTACTGGGTCTAACTTAGCAGGCTCGTATACACTTAAAAGAAAATCACAAGGAATGAACTGATACAAGTGACAGAACTCAAACTGATTGTGATGGCAAAACAAAGCCTTCTATTCTCCGACACCTAACATTAGGACCTTAGCATCCTGACCATAAACAGAAACCAAGCCTGGCAAGAATTCCTAGTTTTTTGTTACTGGATAGGTTCTATGTCCAGGTTGACTCTGTTGGCAGAAGACTTGACAACAAATCTCTTAATTATGGCAAACAGTGATAAGGCTTATTTTCTCTGGTTTAAACAGCAATCAACATTACCTAATTAGTTCCAACAGTTTCATCAGCTGAAACTATCCAATGACCAAAGACACTTGTTTGTAATTACAATCTGATCTCACAACATGATGGTTTGTGGTAAACTTACAGCTGGTTTATGAGGTATGAATATCTTTAAACGCTGTGCTCTGGCTCAAATAATACTGCGGGCCACCTTCTACTTCATTTCTCACCTATCCTGAACTCAGACGAGTTGCAAAGTGCTAACGCAGCAGCAGTTATTTTACAGAAAACATAAAGGTTCTCCTAACTTCCTAGTAAATGATATCTCCTATTGTCTATCAGTCACTTCAAAACCTCAGAGATCTTGTTATTCCTGCCCTGTACACAGCCAAATGCAGCTGTGACATTGAGTGGCTTTGAAAGGAACATGTCAATTTTTGGCATACTATTGACTATTCTTAAGAAGCCTATATGGATCACAACAGAGACACCACTATAAATATTCACACTTCACGCTATTCTGCAGAGATGTTCAATGAATGGCTTTGCCCTTGAACAAAACAGATCACAGTGAAAGTTCATACAATAAACAAGGCTACCAAGCACACATAGCATAACACAAAATGAAGTGGTTTATCCTCAGGAAGTATACCAAAGGAATACTTCAGAAGCAAACTCCTCACAAGTTTAACCTGGACAAACACTTCTGCTATTCTACTTCAGGAGGGAATGGCAATCTTTCTCTTTCCTGTCCACTGTCTCTAGTGACCCTGCACTGTGCAGGTCACCTATCACAACTTCAACAATCAAGGCCTCTCCCAGAGCAGCAATCAGAGCTAGTTTCTAGACTCTGAAATGTATGTGGCAGAGAACAGAGACAATAAATGACTGTGGTGGCATTCTGTTTGCTACTCACTTGGAGGTGGTGGTAAAGCATTGATATTTGGTTTAATGTCAGGTGGGAATGGTGGTTTGACATCCTGGTTAGGTGACAGGTATGGAGGAATATTGCTCCCTGGAGTCATAGGTGGCGTGGGATTTCCTGGAACAGGTGAATGAGGGTAATTTGCCACAGGTACAGGCCTTGATGGCTAGAAAATAGATAACATCACATTGTTATTGCAGCCTGAAAATAAGAATAAAAAGCCTTGTGAACTGCACTGCTATCAAACACCAAATACTGCAAACAAGGTAAGGAGGCCCCTCTGTCACCGGAAGGAGAAGAAACCACAGGAGGTCCCTTGAGGCCTTCAGGGAAGAGGCAGACTAGAAGAGCAAAGCAGGAACTGAAACCAGACCAGCCAGCTTAACTCAGGCAATGACCAGATACAAGCATGGCTGCCAGAAGGCTTGTCGCACTCCTCTGAAGGCTCTCTTTCCAAAAACAACTGGCAATTCACTTTAGTTTTTCCACACCACCCCAACCCAACCCACCCAGCCCTTTGTATCTCTTTGGCTTCCTCCCGGAATAGCCCCACTGCATAAAAGCCTACATGAAAAACAAATTCCAAAGACATGAAATTAGAATGTTTCTGTCCCTTTTACTGTCATCTATCCCTTCTTCCACCCCCGTCCAACTCATCTACTCAGAACGAAAGCTCTGAGGGTCAGGGGATGTCTTTTATTCTGTGTACCTACAATTAGATTTTGTTCTTAGTTTGATGCTGAATACAACAAATTAAAAGGAAGGTTAGGGATAAATAGCAGCTATAGTATTAAAACATCATTGGTTTTTTTTCTTGTAATTAAGGGGATGGCTGTAGTTAACAGAATAAACCAGTAATGAAGGAAGCTGACATTAACCAAAACTGCTATTTCAAGTCACGCTCTTGTAATAGCTCATGTACCATAAGCACATATTCATGGGAGTGTCAGAAGATGAAAATCTTTACAGAAAGCCAAAGTATCAAGACTTCAAATCTGATTCTGTATCTAAATGCTGCACTGCTAGCGTCTGATACTCTAAAGTATCTAAGAAATCTTGAGCATTTACATTTCCAACCATTTTTGCTTTTTTAACACACAGAGTTACTATCTTCACAATCACTATAATCCAAAGGCTCAGGTCCTGTCTGTGGCAAGCTGGAATTTTTCCACTAGCCAGGATGAACTCCCTTGTTAACAAGGTCTCTTCTGTTTCCAGAACAGTCGTCATTTGATACAAAATAAAGGATGCATTGGAAAGACCACAGACTCCCTGTTAGAGTTATACTGTAAGCAAAAAACTTAAAACTCCATCTCAAACACACACACGCAAAATGTATTAAAAAATCTGTCACTTAAAAACTTGACAGAGATCATCTGTTGTTACTTTAGCATAAGTGACTGCACTGGAATTACAGCAGTTGAGGATCTGTCTCCTCCTCATGTTCTTCCTGGCAGCGTACTGCAAAAGCTGCCATGATACAAGAGGCACTCCTTTGGGTACCACAGTGGACAGCTTGGTAGAACATATACTCTATAGTAAAGAGTGTTGTTTCCTCTTTCATTTTTTCAATGGTGTTTGGGGTTTTTTTTTGTCTGAATGACTCTGGAACAATTGCAGTTCAACACCAATGTGCAACTTAGATTCTTTAGCCCACATCAGAGATCAGTAAGTAGTTAAGAGACTTCAACAGCTAATGCTTTAAGAACAGGTTAGACCATTGATGGTCCTCCCCATTTTTATGCTCACTGGAGTACCCTGTATGCAAAAGATCACTTTTGTGTGCACTTCAAAGACATCAAGCCTCAGCAGACCCTCAGTACAAACTCAATTTGGAGAATATGAAGGGCTCAAAATGTATCCATAAAGCAGGCTTTAGACAAAATTTTAACAATATTAATTCCTGCCCAAAACAAGCAGCACAGAGGGAAAAGAAGGAGAAAAGGGGAGGGAGAGGTCAGAGAAAGTCACATAAACTTCAGTTGAAAGATTAATTCTACAGATGGAAGAGCTTTTAAGTTTGAACTAGCTTAATCCAACAGTGACCACTGTAGGTCTGAAAATGGGATGCTGCAACACTGAACTTGTTTATTACAAATTTCCAAAGTTGTATTTTTGCAGGGTGCCATGAATAGGTGAAAATATTACACCTGAATCCCATTAGGTACCTTTTTTTTTACAGGCTATTTTTAAAGCAAAACCAACATTTTCTTGTAAAAGCCTCTAATGAGCTCCAGTACCATTCAGTTTTCTTTATGAACTGCTCTGAAGTTACAATGCAACTTGGCTGATTGACTTGATCCTGTGATATCCAAACATTAGTAAAAACACTGCTTTTTTTCCCCTTTAATTACATAAAAGCAATAGCTATGAAATAATTCATGTGACTTCATTCATAAATGTCTAGTGGAATGCAATAAGATAATCTGAAAACTCTTACCTTGTAATACTGCCCCATGTTGACTGTTGGAGGAGGATACTGCCCTGTGTTTTGCTGGCCTGGCATCCTCTGTCCGGGATAGTTGGGAGATGTAAGGGGTCTTGGAGGGTTGGGAGTGGGGTACTGACCAGGCTGGTTTGGAAACTGGCTATTTGGTCCATACTGCTGGTTTCCATAATTCGGCTATTTCATGACAGAGATTAAAGAAGATAAAGATGTTTCATGCAAGCAGCTGTCCTAAACTGATTATTAGCACACATTTGACAGCAAAATCAAAACAAAAAAACAAAAACCCCTCTGGGTGCATACTTCTCAACTTAGTGCCACTCATGCCTAAACCAGGCCCTTGAAGGCTGGAAGGGAATACTCACTTTAAAGCATAAAAATCCCACATACCAAAGTGGGATAAGAATAACCATGTATCTTAACACACACGTACACTTAGCCTTGCAGCACTGTTCAAAGGGCATTGCGTTTGAAGAAACCAGAATCACAACCAGATGCAGTGTTCGCAAAATCTCTGTGTTGTTGCAAGCGCTACCAGCCCCAACCCTGAGGATCTGCTTCCAGATGGAGAATGGAAGCACAAAAGGTACCATTAAAAAAAAAAATAAAATACCCTGGAATGGGCAAAAACTTGTGCCATACACATCCCTCTGCTCAATACAGCTGCTATCCTGGCCTTGTGCTAGAGCATATAGCAAGACCTTAATAACTAAAGAGACACCACCACTAGTCATAAACACCCTGCTAGTGCTAACTAGTACTGTGCTGCAGTTTTGGAATTGAGTTATGAAAATTGGAACTTTAGAGGTAATATAATATCAATTTGAAAAATTAACTGATTAACAGCAGTTTCCATAAATGAAGCCTTCAAAAGCCAATAAGCAAATAGCATCTATAAGACCTGCAGAATTCCAGACCAGCAAGCATGTAGCATTTAGCATATTGTTCAGCACTGACTTCTTGGAAACATGACCATATTCACTTAAAAGGAAATACCTGCTTCTGAAGCAGCAAAAGAAATCTGAAGGTAGCAATTATCTGAACAAGACACATTTTGTGTTTTTTTAATTGTAGAGTAAATGGCAGTATGAAAAGCCATCCCAGAGAAGCAACTCCTGCTAAAGCACATCACTTTTTTTTACTTTTCTGAATACTTTTTAATTAATTAAAAAAAAGTAGTTTGCAGATCAGGAAAGAAATGTAGCCCAATAATAAATGTTTGCTATACTTTCTGCATGCTGTGGTACTCTTTGCTGTATGTTTACTAGAAAGTCTTACTACCATTATTATAGTCAGGGCAATGTCACAATATTCAAAGCTCTACACCTGAAGTTACAGCTGTTGTTTTAGTCTCAGTTTAATACAGAATTTCACTAGCAAATTATCTCTGAAGCTAGTAATGTGGCTAGATTCGTAAAGATAATTAGGTGCATATAGAGCTGAGAGAGTTGGTGGGATTTTTGAGCACCTACTGCCTGATTCATACCAATTTCAATAGTAAAATGCATTGGTACTTTTTAAAATCCAAAAGCTTTTCTGTCTACGTCTTTGGCTGTCTACATTTCTCTAAAATTTTGACCCTAAGTGTTTTGCCTTAAGTCAATAGCAATGTAATTTTGTCTACAAAGCCACTCAGATCTCGTATAACAGCATGGGAACTTAAGAGATACCACACTCCAAATAAACTTATATTAGATAAATGCTGACAGAGAGGGATTTGAGTTCAACATGATTTATATTCATCTCAGTGCCTATGAAAAATAAGCCTCAAGAAGTTCGGAAAGCAATTGGTCTTTAAAATAAATGTTATTACTATTGGTGTTCATACAATGTTCACCCGTATCTCTTTAGAGCAATAAAACCACCCAAGAAAATGCAGATCACATATGTACTGGGCTCAAATGAAGTATTTCACCTTCAACGTCTCTTTTAAGTTGTCACATTAAATAAATCCACTCCTGTGAAAGAAGTCTGCTTATGGTTTACAAATTCACCATCTAGCATGAGAATCTTAAAGTGACATACATTTTGAGGGCTCAGCTGATTTTGGGCCCTTACTGGTTTTAATGACTGTCATCTTGACTAATACAGCAAGGGCCAACCCAAAAAAAAGAGCTGCTTCCACTTGTATTTTAATGGCAGCATTCCTATCAAGGCTGGAACCATGACATACCTATCTTACAGGGATGTGCACCACACACTACCCAGCATGTTGCAACACAGGGAAACAGTGTATACAAAACATAATTTATCTTATTACCTCTCCTGGGTACGGTCTCTTTATGCCCTGTATAGGCAAAGACTGGGGACGTGGGCCTGGGTAGGCTTGCTGAGGCATCCTCTGCCCATGGGTGCTGAAGGGACTCATCCCAGGAGGCCGAGGTTGGTTCATGCCCATGGGTGGCCCACTCATACTGGAAGGTGTCATTCCTGCTCCCATGCTTGCTGGGTTCATGTTGCCTGGCATAGAAGCAGGGCCACGAGGACCAGGCTGGTTCATAAACTGGTTGTTGTAAGCCTGAGTTGGACCCATCTGGAAAGAGGAACAAACCTTCAACGGAAGAAGAAAAAAAAAAAAAAAAAGAATAAAATGCGACATGCATTTAAAATGGGAGGAGGGAGCTGAACATGCTTTTGGGGGGGGAAGAAGGGGAGGACTTATGTCGCATTTTCCTTCAGTGTTCTCCAACATTTGATGAGCAGTGACGTTAATTATAACAACTCAATTGGAATTGTAGAAGGCATAAGAGAGGAAGACAGACCTAAGTCTAAGGTGAGCAATTAACTTGTTTAAATTGACTAGTTATTACTGTAAGCTAAACAGGTTAGGAAGTTGGCTGTGTAAATACAGCACAATGCTACAATTTCTAAAACATGTGCTTCTTTACATCACCTGGCATATGAGGCCATATACATCAGAACTCAGAGAGGTAAAAAAGCTAAGGAGGGAAAAACCTGAATTGATCAAACCCTTGTTTATTTTAAGAAAAATATTACATGAAGTCATGACATGCTGCAGGCTATGGATCACCAGAAATGCATGTCTCGCATAGCTGTTCTTACAGACAATGTTATTAAAAAGCAAATCCCTTCTCTACTGTTGTTTCCTTGTTTGAAGGGGAAATAAACCAACCAACCAACTGTAGCTGGCAAAATAAACAATTACTGAAGCGGTAAAAAACCTATTCCGAGATTCTGGAACACTTTACCAGGTACTCAAATTTAAAGGTTCAAAGGCTGGCAGAGGCAGCAACAATATATCACATCGGATGCAGCTGTAACTTCTGGTAATCTTCAATTTTTTTAAGGGACAATCTCCAAACTACAAAATACAGTTAGGCAGGATTTATTTCCAACCCTAACTGTTCTATGATTCTACGATTTATTGGGAAAAACATGGGAGATCAACTCATACCTACATACACACATTCCAGCAGCTTCCCGTAAGCATTTATAACCATGCTCATGCATAAAAAAAAAGTAATTAAAAAAAAATAGAGTAGGCATCCTAATAAACAGGGGAGTAAGAAGAACAGCCCAATTCTCTGTAACGGTCTCCATCAGGCAGGTAGGAAGACGTAAGGGTTATTCTCTTACCGGTCCATACTGGTTCATGTCCTTATTCTGCGTTTCCTGAAGGGCTGCCACAGTGGCTGTAGCTGTAGCTGTTGCTGTAGCAGCTGCAGCTGCAACCGCAGCAGCAGCGGCAGCGGCAGCTGGCTGGGTGAAATCAGCTGGCGGCCTCGTGTGGGGTGGGATCCCCATTCCTGCAGGGGTATTTGGGCCTCCTGGGTAACTGACAGGGAAGAAAGGAAAGAAAGAAAGAGAGAATTAAAACATGCCTGGTGATTTTGTTTTGAACATTGGTGTGATCCTCATCTGGAACTGTTCCAAAACCATTACAACACCTAATGAAAGCCAGCAGGACAAGGCATGAGGTGCGTATATGAGATGCAAGTGTTGCTCAGGTGTAGCAGCCATAGCCACTGGGGTTGCAAGGACCCACCATCAGTAGTTTCAGGGGCGGTGTTCTGCTTTGCATCTCTGTAGCTTACTGTGAAGCTGAACTGAAATCCTGGAAGTTAATGCATTCTTCATTTCCCAATAGTGTAGCAGTATATCACACAGCAGCATCAACAGACAGCTTTCTCCTCTACAGTGTGCTCATTTGCCTCAGTGGTGAACTACACCAAGTGTTCCCAGCATCGTAAGTGCTCTTCCCTGACCCTTAGCAGAAAGGACAGGAGAGACCCAATGCAATCAGCCCTACTGCATCCCATACAGTGTATTCTGCAGTTCCTACCAGGCTCTCCTATTGATCATAAGACAAATTAAGCTAAACCATGCTTTTCCCACTCCAAGGCATCAATCATTTTTATAAATATGAGCCAGTATACTGTGCCCATTTTAGAGATGTTAATACAAAGCCAAAGAAATTTTCTGATTTGTTCAAGGTCACTCAGTAAATCAGTGGCAGAGATGAAAGGAAAGAGAAGTTCTCAGTGTCCCAGGCCTTTATTCTTCACACTAGACTGACTATGCTAACAACCTTTTCAGTAGGCTTTGCAGAGAGACCATAAATAGTGGTTTCAGCTAAGTGCACTTACCACCCTTGTTTACAAAGCATAGACACAGAAAGTAAAAATGTAACAAACCCCAGGCTATTAGTTTTTGCCTTATTTCACTAATTCAGCATTTACTTCCTGGAAAAAAATACACAGCCTGACCATCTCTCTCTTAAGAAACATTTTCACCCCCAATTCTTTTCAAATTCCTACTGTGGAGTAAGTATATGGGCAGAAATATGCCATTGCATTGGAACCTACTTTGCCTAATACAAGTTTATTCCTTCATGCACACGTAGAAATTATACCATCAATACCTTTCACATCCTGGCCTTATTAAATGTTAATCATTCCTAAGTGTGTGGTCTGTTTAACAATCTCTCTTAATTAAAACTTTATTTTGGGGGTTTATTAAAGCTAATTGATTGACCTAAGCCATTTCTGTTTACTGTGATGAATTTTACTGCAGTTTGGGTAGCTGATTTCTGAAGCTGTAAAAGCGGCACGCACTTGAGTTAACCAGCATAAAATAGCTACTGAGACTTTATATAATTAAAATAAGCCCAAGACGCTTCTGCCAGGCCACTAAAACAAGCTTCATCAATGATTTACATCCATTTCCCACCTCACACAAGTAAACCTTACCTGCCACCAAAGCCTCCACTTCCAGGATAATTGGGTCGCCCATACATGCTCTGCTGTATGTACGGCTGAGTGGAGCCTGCCTTGGCTGAAAATTGTTGCTGCTGTCCAGCAAACTGAGGGGAATTGATACCAGGGTTGCTGGTAGTCATCCCAGAAGCCATGGGATTTCCTGCTGGGTTCATAGGGTTGTTAGCATTTGCCATTGGATTTCCCAGCACCTGTGAGGACAAACATGAGAATAAAGGGCTGTACCTTGAACTACCTCAAGCAAATTAAGTTGATTTTCTGCAATCAATAAATTAAAATACAACCACCCTGTACTCTGAACTCTAATAAGCATACACCTTGTTGATGTCTAGGTGCACATTCTTGGTGATTTCTTCTTTTGCCATTCCAAACAAGAGTTTCTGATCTCTAATTATCCTTCACAGATTTTAACTAGATGGAACCCAAACTAACACGCTTATGAAAAAAGGTACTACACAGACCTCTTAGAACCATGCTCTGTTTGTGACAAATTCATCTGATTTAGGAAATGCCTTTGGGTTTTTTTTCTGGGTGTAGGACTTCAAATAATTTGCAAATATTCAGTCCCACGGGCATACTGCAAAGGGTACTACAGATGTAGAACTGTGAAGGAATGTATTTTAGTGTCCTCTGTTCTGTTTTTAAAAGGACTTTGTTTGCTTGTTTGAGGCATATTTTTTTTCCCTTTGAATCAAAACTGCTATGATTTCCTTTGAGATGTAAGTATGGCTGTTCATGGATCACCTGCATGGAAATCTGTCTTCTCCTTGGGAAAAAACATAGCGATTTTTGCACAAGACCAAATTTCAGCTTTGGGAATTTGCAGAAGGAAATCAGTGATCCTGGCCAATGCCTTTTCCCTTGGGGAACTTGAAGACTTACAGGAAACCCTGTCACTCATTTTAATCTGTTCTGAACAACCACAACCAAGCTTCATGTTAAAAGAGTTTCGCCCTTCTCTTGCAGTGATTCTGAAAAACCATTTTCTTCTTTTTACCAAAGCACTTTTTTTTCCCTGTTATTGCACATTCTTCTGAAGTATCACAAAGAATTCAAGCAACGTTACAGTGTTTTAGGATAGAACAAAAATCTGAGTCTTCCCCCCCACGTCCCCCTCTTTCCTTTTGCCTTTTTAAGTGTGAAAGATTTTCACAGGAAACTGTATTTCCATTTTCTGGCCAATGTACAGACTGTAGAAACACCTGTTTACTCAGGTGTTTCTTTCCCAGATGGGATACCTTTTCCTTTAAGGTGTTAAAAAGAAATCAACAATAATAAATGATGTTATAGATCTGCATCACTGTTTCCTCTCTATTTTTTGAAGAAAGATTTTGCCACCACCAATGCTTACATAACTGCCATGTGAGTACTTGTATGACTTGGTCCCTGAATAATTTCTTTTTCAAGTGGCTCAATCCATAACAGTTTTGGTTTTATTTTTCTGACCAAAATTAAAATAATAAAAACAATTACACTGAAAATTCTGTGTTGGATCTAATATCACTTGATTTAAAAAAGGTAAAAAAGACAAGTTAGATTTACATACTCATTAAAGATGTTGATGTGTTTAGAGCACTTCACCTACAGTGTAAGAAAAGGCTAAACTGCCTGAGAGCTTGATTTGCACCGCATCCCTTGGAGAGTACACTATCACAAATAATTGGCATCTCCTTCATTAAAGCTGCTTCTTTTTGTATAGCATAATTCAATATACATTGCAGAAGAAAAAGAGAGGTAAGAGTGGAGAGAACCAAATGGAAATCCGCTAAGTATGGGTCTCACCTGGAAGCCAGGAGCTCATGCCTTTGCTTCGATGCATACTGAAATTTTTTTTTAAAGTAAGGCTGTATTAACAGGAGAGGTTGAAAAGAGCACAGCCTATAGTCGGTAGTTAGCATCTCAGTGTGTGGGCAGACCTGGCACAGGACTTCACCAGTCCACAAGTATGACACAACCCCAGGTAAAATCAACAATAACTGTCATTTGGTGAATCTAGCTCTAATTTTGGGGTTTTTTTTTTATAAAACAACTCTTCCAATTAAATCTGAATTTCCCAAAAAGTTTGGTATTATCCCAAAATCATTCTTTAGTGTTGAAACCATACAGTGCAAAATATGCGGTAAACCCAAGCCTGACATTTGCATGCAGCTAAAGGAGTTACTGACTCATGCTCTCAGACAACTCCTTTCGATGCTTCCAAAGAGGAGACCACTGGCAAAAAATGCACCATATGCAACAAAGACACTTTTATCAATCCCAAGAGAATCTTCCAAAAACCCTTCAATTTTGCACACATAGTGAAAATCTGTATCTAGAGGGGAGGGAGCATAAAAAGGAAGCTTACCTGGCTTTGAGAGGTGTTAGTCACACCCCATACTGTGGTGACCACTGACAAAGAGCCTGGAGGCTGGTTGGTATTTTGCTGCCAGGGAACAGAATCGTAAGGGAAAGACCCATCACTGCAAAAACAAACGTTTAGGAGGGTGAGATTCTGGAAGTTTAAACAGTGGCAAGTTGCTGGCAGGGAAAAGAGATTAAAACCCGACATTACCTTAACTCTCCACTCCTCCTTCAATTATTAGCCTAGTACTTTCACAAGTATAAAATTTTTTTTAATACCAACATGACCATATCAAAACCACATGGAACTAATGAATACCTTAGGTATATTTAAGACAGGGCTTTCACCATAAGGTATGTTACCAATGAAAGTGAAAATAAACCTGGCAGCAGAGTTTCAAACAACTAAGCAAGTTGCTCAGAATCACTTATTTTTTGCCATCCATCTCAAGCTCTTCAACAATCACTGCTTCAGCTGGCTCCTACCAATTCAATTAGATTTTGAGACCAGACTGCAGCTCCACTGTCTGCACTGGGTCTCCACATGGCCAGAAAAGCCGTTAAAGCAATAGCAGTTCACCATCATTTGGAAAAGTAAATTGAAATTCAGATAGTGTTCTCCCACACGATGGATAAGCTGCATGCCAAAAACAGTATCAGCTAATCAGCATTCCAGAAAATCAACTGCAGATACAGAACACATCTTTCAGATAAATATATGGTCGAGAAGATTGGGTTTTTCCACTAGCTTTGTCCACAGATACAAGCAAGCATTTCTTACAGTTCTTTTCACACGAAAGCATTGGTGACTTCAAAATGAATGCAGGATAGGCATGCGTCTAGTGTAATTAATGACATATGCTAAATCCAGTGAAAGGAACTATTAATCCAAGAACTGCAAAATATATTCCACTTGAAATTTGCTTGTTCTCATATTATTAACTTGTAAATTAGATTTCTATTTGCATATATGTTCACATACACGCATGTGATCTTTCATCATCTATATATATATATACCATTTAATACACACACACACACACATTGCTGTCTCATTTTCAAATGCCACTTACTTGTATTTTATAATTGAGAACTGCATTTTTGCTTGGACTACCAGCTATCACTGTACAGGGCTACCCTGCCTAAAGAATCCACCATACAGGCTCTGTGAGTGCTTTATCTATATTCTTCAAGGCCTGCACTGTGAAGTGCCAAACAATCAATTCATACAAGACAAAGTGAGACAACCAACCTGCCAAAGCCCTAAAAAGAAAGGGCTGTGGCAGACCAGGGTGCTGACTCTCCCATGTTCCCAGACAGTACTCAAAGCTTGGACCACTTCTTCTTCCTGTGCTGTGAGCCAAAATCAAGGACAACCCATGTGATCATTCTTTAGCCTGTTTGTAACACCTCATGTAGATCATTTAGGAATAGGAATTGCTTTGCTTAGAGTGTGCACACATGCAATAAAAAGTATGTCCCAAGTAACAAATAATCTAATAACAGCATCAGCAACTGTATAAGGTAAAATGAAACAGTGAATACATTTCATAAACAACTAGGAAATTTCAAATACCATAATTCTGTGTGAGCACAACAGCACTATATTAGAACATAACTGTGAACCTGAACTGACCCATTTCAAAATACCCAAATAGAATACAGCAGTAAAATCATACACACACACACACACACACACACACACACACACACACACACACACAGAGCATTGATTGAATCAGGGAAAGAATAATTTCCTCTAACAAATAATTAGGGAAAATTAATGGAAAATAGTAAGTCTCTGTAATATGCTTGACACGCAATGTTTATGTTGACAGCATCCATACAAAACAATGTGTGAATAAGGGCATATTTAAGACCTTGCAATCAGTAAGTCCTTCTAGCCCACTTTTCTTACTAGATTTTCTCTTAGAAGGCTGAGAATCTTGCCCCTCTCATTCAGAAGTGCAGACAATAGCTTCAGTGACTAATATTTGCAAGTGACGCAATGCTTCAGCAGGTCCCCTCCACCTACCATGGAGACAAATGATGACTAACCCAGAATTTGTGACTGCTATTAAGCCTTCCTCTTTTTCCTATTCTGACTGATGCCTCCTACTTTACTTCCTTCTCTGACTGCTTTTGATGATGTCTGCTCTGTGATTTGTTTGGATATTTATGGCACATATGAGTGTTTGTATACTTCAATGACTACACGGAAGCTCTCTCCATGACATAAGCAGTGAAAGGACTCTGCAGCCGTTCTTCTCTATTCTCCACTGATGCACTGGGGACAGGTAACAAAACCTAAGGGACAAGGCAAATCTTTTGCAAGTGTAGGAGTAAATAAGAAGGGTAATGACATGCAGGAGTCAAACCACAAAGTTGCTAAAGGTTCTTCTAATGCAAATATGCCATACAGTTTATACGCACATTGAAACTTCGAGCTAGTGATGCCTTAGTCTGCTATTAAGAAGTTATAACTATTTCTTCACTTTCTTTGCCTCCAAAGCATGTTCCTTGGACCCGTTCCTCACCTTTACAGCACACAGAAGAGATTTCATATAGTATTCATCCATAGTTTCCAATGGTGAAGTCAGAGCATTTGTTTAGTGGAAAGCTGCACTGGGTTCTCAAAGACTACACAATTGTTTCACCTAATTACAAAGAAGAGTAAATCACTCCATTTTTATTATAGTATAGTTAAAACACCTCAAGAAACCACATTGTTGACATATGATGAAAGCCCCCAGCACAGGACCCAGTATAACACAGGAAAGCCAGAAAAAATGACCAGGTACAGACTTGTTTAAAATAGTCATTGTTTACATTAAATCACATGACTATCACATGATCCAAACCAGGACTTGGCCTTAAATCACAGACAACACTAATAGCAGAAATTATGGCAACACTGGAATAGTGATAAATGTGCCTTGCAGAATATCAGCTTACACACCCTATTATACAATTACTGCACTAGACTCACTTCAAACTTCCCTTTAGTTACTTCGATCAGAAATACACAGCATTTTAGCAGTGTGCACCCCCAGCATGATACTCTTGCCCATCATCAATTACATGCACGTTTGAGCATGACTTTTGCTATACTGGATACAATACCCACCCTTCCTCCATTGCATGAAGGCTTCTTTGGTTTCAAACAGTAGGAGATGCTGAAGCACATGCCACTCAACTAAGGATTACTTGTCCCTCCACTCTGCTCTTTCAACTTGCATTTCTGTCCTAAGACAACCCAAAGGAATACTCCCACCATCAAAGGAAAATCCATATAAGTACTGTAATGAAACATGACCAATACAATTCTCATTTGCAAGACAGCACTCACTTTCCGCTGTTATTATACAGAGCTGTGAATTATCCTGAAATCCCCTTCTTTAAACTTGAAAATGGCAGCCAATAGAGAAAGAAGCTTCAACCTCTCCAGCCACAGCAAAATGCTGCCCATGACATTGTTCCTGTTGAACGGTACAAGGGTAATTAAGTCTCTCACTACACCCTGGAGGGTAGTGAGTCAGTTTGGGCTCAGCTGGAGTCCACTAAAAAAGTATTGACTAGATTTATAATAGTGTTAATGAACCTATACATACTACTGGTCAGCTTTATTGGTCAAGCAGCAGAGGAAACCATAGAGCAAAGAGGGAGAGATGGAATGAAATTACTTCTCAAACTATGATGTTGTGAATCCCTAATACTAGGAAAACAGAACCAGGTGCATATCCAGCCTCTCTGGAACAGTTACAGCCTTCATGTCAGACACAGACTGTAGAAGTTGCTTAATAAAAAGTGAGCTCCATATAGTAAATTAATACTAGTCAATTACTGTCATTTATACAAGATTTGTGGCATTATTTGAAAATTATGTATTTTAAATATGTTTATATTGTCATTAAAGCAATTGTATGTGTATCTGATACTCATGTTTACATGTCTTTGTTGCTTGAGGAAGAAGAGATATAGATGGTTTAGCAAAGTACGCATCCCTAGAGCACTGGTACTTTACATGCTGTGGAGGAGGGTAAAAAATTGAATTATGCCTTCCCAGTGATTTTTTTCACATGGCTTATTAAGAAAGCCAGATATCTAAAAGACTACCTTTATAAAGCATCTATCTCTGTTTTAAGCACTGAAAATATATCAACTACTGCAGAGAAGCACCAGATGTTGGCTTTCTCAAAAGACCTTTTCATTTCAAGCACTGGTATCAAGTTTCCCATAATTGGGCTTTCAGGGGCTAGCTGGCTAGTTTCTGTAGCTTACCCTCAAGCCAGCTTTACAGTTTTGCAGGGGTCTTTAATGCTTCTGAAGCACAGTCATCCTTCCTGGCTGGACACATGCAGAGTCCACACAGTCCTAATGGACTCTACTAACTATTTCTAAAGGAATCTACTGACTCTACCATAACGTCTTCAGCTGACACCAAGATAAGCAGGTAACTGCCAGTGCAACGCTGGCTGTAATTTCTCCCATGTCTTCTTTTGTCACCCATGGACACACTGAGAAGAGAGCATCTCATGACAAGGAGTGAGGTGCCAGAGATCTAACCCAGGCCAAACACTCCTTTGCAGTTACACACAGCTAAAAATCAGACAGGTCCAAATACATCCCAAACCCAGGGCTACTGATCTGTTCTTGCCTGCCAGCATCTCTCTGTGTCTGCACCTTGATTTGCCTCTGCAAGTGCCTCTGGGTGTGTGCGTGCTCAGGATGCCCAGCACCCCTTGGCTGTATTCTTTGTTGATGCCTCTAGGTGACACTACTTTAAAACAAACTAAAACAGCGATTTCCAAACAAGGCTCATTGCTTCTGCCTCATCCCCCTTTTCACCCTAAACCCTCATCTGTCTGCAGTGGAAAAATATCACAAATCCCACAAACAGAACAGGAAATAAAGCCCTGGGTAACTAGCACCAATACCAGTGTTTCATGCCCATACTGTCTCACAAGCTAGGCAGCTTAGCTTTTTTCATTCAGGTTTAGATTTTGTTTTACTTGGATTTCTCAAATGAACACCACTCACGTAGCTTTTATTACTAATATGGATTTGGTTAGCAAACCTTCTTGATTAGGGCACCACCATAAACTTATCTTAAGCATATTCTTATTTAAGAAAAAGACTGTTTTGCATGGTGCAGTGCAAATACTGGATTTGAACTGCCTTTTTTATATGTTCATGTTATGGAACATGCATGAATTTCACCACATTTTTCTAATTTTCATAATCAGTATAAACAAAACCTAACAACTTCTTTAAAAATAAAATCTCAAGAACAGATGGAATACTATTTGGCAGTTTCCTGCAACGCTAATGTTCCAGGAACGACTTCAGCTAATTTTTCCCAATTCAATAAGCTAGGAATTCCCAACAATCTATTCATAAATACATAACCAATCAAATTTATTACTGATTTTTAAATTTAATTTCTGGTCTAATTTCCACTGAAAATACCCTTGGCCTTGACTATCAATTTAAAAAGAAAAAAATCCAAACAAAAAACCCAATATGACACCTGAAAGCCAAAATTTGTTTCTGCTTACTGGCAATCAAAAACATTTCACAGATCTGCTTTTGCTTTCTTTTCAAAAACCTTGGACATTTAGAAGGAAACCACTTCTCATTTTTCATTGAGGTTTTTTCCAGGGGAACAAAACCTCACCAGCTGAAATACATGCACCATCTTCATACAGCTAAAGTGCTTGGCCAAAGCGTTTCAACTCAAACACTTAATTTTAAGTTTCTGATCTAGTTAACAGATATTAAAACACACTACTACTAAAAAAATTCCTAACACAAAATTTAATGAAGTTATCTCTTGGCCTTCTGTGCTGTGTTTTCCATAGATGTAGAAAACACTCTACACAATCTGCTCTCTGTTCTCATGGAGGAATATGGCAGCGGAAGGAGAGAGCTGCATAGAAAGGGCAAGAAGGCCACTTACAGTCAGCAAGGAAATATGAAGACAAAAGAGTAACTGCCTCTGTACATCACACACTGACATGAAGCAAACTAAAAGCTGATGTTGTGTACAGGTATCCTAAGGTGCTTATGTTAAAGATGAGAAAAAAAGAGGGTAGTGTAGGAAGTTTGTATATTCATACTGGCTTTGTATTGCTAGCAGTAATTTATTTTTGACTGATGCTGCCTATGTGATGCATACCTTCCTCAAATAGTAGTATCATTTGATGAAGCTTAAATTGTATTGGAATAAATTGAGGCTCTATCATGTATTTCACTAAACAAACAAGTAAGACAGAGTCCCATTCAAATCACTGGTTATTTTTATGTCATGAAAAGTGAAAAAAGCCAATTTGGAAGCATTCTGTGAGACTTTATTTCCTTCTGCTTCTTAATGCCATGACTCCAAACATTCAGATCTTACTTACAGAAAAAATATACAGCTTCAAAAATTATCATATCTTCCCCTCCCTCCCTCCAATTTCTCAAGTTTGTTGTTTCCCTCTACTCTTTCCAACTACATAAGGATGTTCTCTAATCCTTCGGAAAGCTTTGATTCTCCCAACTCCAAACACCCAGAGGTTCCATACCTAGTCCTTCCCTATCAAGAAAGAATTACCTCAAGTGCTATTTCAGTACTGGATGTTGCCTGTACCAGGCTATGAGCAATATAGACTGAAGAGAAGACTGAAAGCTGTTAGAAAATTCGTAATTCACTGTAAAAAGAAGGAAAGCTGTTTTCTGGCAAACCATTCAAAAACACAGAAGCATTCTGAACCGGTTCTAGGTGAGCAGATGCAGGTGAAGCAGTCAAAAGGTGAAAGCAGCAAGCCATTTATCAGCTCTGTGGTTTGGATGGCACCTGCAGTAAGCAGGTGGCTATCACCCCCTGCGCCTCTGCTCTCTTAAATATCAACACACACTTTTACAACCACCATTCAGGCAGCCACACACATACCCACAATACATTTGCTCCCGTGGAGACTGAGACAGAAAAATCCAGCCGGCAGTTTAGCAGGCGATACAAAGTACCTCTGAAAACTGAAAGCCCTGAACTTTGTCTTCATAGTCCCGACAAGGCCTGTGAGGCCTGAATGACTTATGACTGCACGAGGTGGGGACGCTGTCTTCCATTTCACATTGGGTTGCTATAGGTCAGGCTGTGGCACACTCGCTGCTGCTTCCTGGCGCCTGCCTCACTCTACACCCAGTCTCGTCAGTTAAAGAGCCATGCCTGCAAAGTACCACCCTGCTCAGCAAGAGTTAGTGCATCTTAATCTAACCCCTGGAATTAGAAAAATGCATCAGGCTAAATAATTAGATCATTTCAGAAGTTTCTGAAGCTGCACACACCCACAGCCCTCTGTATACACACACAATCCTGCTATGTTACAGATTTCAGATATGTCCGCGCACACGTGTGTGCGCATGCACGCAAAGATACTCGCAGTGATAACACAACTTATTTCTGTCCATGTGGAAAAAACGATCACAGCTATGCAGGTAAGCATAAGAAACAGAAACTCTACTGAGACCTGCTCCTGCCTCAGAAGCAGTAGAAGGGGTTACCATCATCTGACATTATGGGACTAGAGCATCCACCTGATCAAAGGAAAAAAAGATTAAAGCATCACACCCAGTTCTATTGTCACACAAGTAGACCATGCAGCGCATTACTACAGCCCAGATTACAGTTACAAAATCCACCGGTAACAGCCCTGCTATTAACATGCCACCTGTTACCCTTTCCAAAATGCTGAAATTATCTTATGATCGTTTTCAGCTTGACAAATGCAGTTTAATCTTTATTGCATCTCACATCACAGACCTGCTTCATCCATGTCTTATTTATCTCACGTGTGTCGGAATGCAACCCCAAGCCCTCAGTCCCCCCCTGCCACCAGGCATTCCTTCTGCTCTGCTTTATCAATATACCTGGGTTTCCATATCCGACTGCTCCTTTACAATAAAAAACACACCCACCCAGTATTCTACCATTGCCTGTTGCCTTGGTAATCCAAATGCCTGGGTACTCGCTGATTATCGGCGAATGAGACTCGCATTGTTCACACCGCAGCGCGTCTGCTATGTTAATGTGAGATAATGGCAGCCAGAAGACTCCTTTTGTTCCCAGCTTTGCTGTTTATTCATAGTGCCTGGAGGTCAGCGACTGCTACAACAACCGGGGAAGGAACCGCTGTAAGCGTGAGCAGATTCCACTTCTGCTTTTGCCTCTGAGACAGAGGGAAACACGAGCAGCCCCGCACAGCGAGAAGGGCACCGGGAGCTTTGCAGTCTGACTCACGCAAGGTGTAGCAGGCGCCTAGGAAGAAGATTTGATGGACTTGCACTTCCGAGATTTTAGATGAAGCTGATTTACGTTCCCCGACAACAGAAAAAAACCGCTTTCTTCAAGAGGCGCGGCGGAGGGCGGGAGGGGAGGGGGCAGCGCACCGCCTCAGCTCACTGGAACCGCGCGGGGCCGGGGGCTACGGGGCTGACAGGGAAGAGGGGCGAGCCCTGCCGAGCCCAGCCGCGCCGCCAGGCAGCAGCTGCTGCGAGCAGCGGCCGGGGACAGGGCGGCAGTGGCTCCCACAGCGCCGGAGGCTGACACGGGCGGGTCGGGTCGGGTCGGGTCGGGACGGGACGGGAGTGGGCAGCTGCCGAGCAGCCCCTCGTCATGCGGCGGCGCCCGGAGCGGGCGAGCACGGCAGGGCAGAGGGAGCCCGGGCAAATGCCTTCTCCGGCGAAGGACGGCTGCGCCCGGTGGCACGTACAGAGCAGGTCTGAGAAACGTCTTCCCGAGCCGTCTCCGACACTCTGCCTGTCAAAGTTGTTTGGAAATGCTGTTGCTGACACAGTGACACGGGCAAACAAACCATCACATCGTGTCTCCCCTGACGTGGTAAGTGGGAACGGAGAGCATAAACAGACTGTGGTACCTTCCCCGCATTCCCAGCGTGGAGGAGATGAGGACATGCCGGAAGATGCCCTGGCTGGCGTGCTATTCCTCATTCCTACAACAGTCCTTTCACGGAAAGAAACCTCTGATTCCTGCTAACGGCACTGCCAGTATCTAATTAAAGTCAGAGACCCATCTGCACCGGTCGCTGATGTGCTCTGTCTACCGAGCAGGCTTTGTTGTCATCAATAGCGAAAACAATGCAGATTTTTTTAGCAAGAATTTCTAACCAATTTTATTTTAGGGAAACCATTAGAAAAGCCTGCATTAGAAATCACTGCAAATAGCAATGACTATTTCATTTTCTTTCCACTGCGATACTAAAGAGACTTAAGAACCCAGGTGTATGGGAACAGCAGGAATAATACTAATAATAATTAAAAAAGGACAAAACCGTATCAGGAATTTACTCCTTTTGTAATACATTTGCAGGGAAATCCTGTGGAGGGTCACATTTTCATCTAACTGAATGAATGACAGATGCGTGTAAAGAAAAGACATCAAGAAAAATACAAGGTTTTAGACAAAATACACATCTGTGTTCCTGTTGCCAAATTACCAAAAAAGAACAGAAATCTTTAAAAAAGACAAGGTATTTGCCATGATTTATGCCAGATTTTTTTTTTTTTCACTCCACTGAATATGGAACACGTCGCCAGACTGTAAGTCCCTCCCTGGGCAGAAGCCATGTCACCTCCTGGCAGGCAGGCTGAGTGCAACCAACAGCACAGCATAGCACGAGTACCCAGCAAACAGCTACACACACCGAACTCACCAGGGCTGACCCCGGGCTCCCCCAGCCCTCTGTGCCTGCGAAACCACACTCGCGGACCTGGTCCTACAGTGGCTGAAGGGAACTGTCTTAGTTCTGGTCTTCCCCATCCAAAGGTACTCAATACAGTTAAAAGACTTCTGATAATTTTAATGAGTTTTGCATCAAAGAGCTGGGCAAACTATAGCTTTCAGTGTCACCACACAGTTATCATGTTAACAGTCAAAATGGGTAAAAACTAGGGATGTTGCCATAGCTGAATGATTTCTAACTCCAGCACCATCAGGGATGAACTGGTTTCATTGAGAACAAGTGACAGAGGGAATCTTCCCAACACACTGGAAGAGGAAAATCACCTGCACTCAACACAAATCGTCTGCTTTTGAGAGCAGCCCTCATGTAAAGAGCATGATACTATTGTGGTTATCGCTAAACACTAAAGTGCAATCAATTAGACATTTTCAAGAACTGGGTGTTCCAAACATGAGAATGACACCTGTCTTTTCGGAGGTGTCAGTTACTGTATTTTAAAAACGAGCATAGACAGGGAAAAGCCTGTGAAGGTCAGGGTTTGCCTTAGTCAGCATATATCCCTTACATTCTATTTGCCTAGTCTTTATCAGGATTTTAAAAAATATCAGCTGGCACTTTTTAACAATAATAATACTATAAAAAAATCACATAGCAAAACCCTAAACTGCTTTATCTAGTAAATATATCAGAGAGGAAAAAATGTAGAATAACACTTACATGTACCTATCAGAAACAAAACAAAAAAAAAGACAAAAGTATGGTGGTTGTGTTGCGTATTTTTCTGATTGCAGTCGCACTGACTCTCTAATCAATACAGAAGCCCTATTTTCGCATCTGTGCAAGGTGCTGTACACACAATAAAAGACAATCTTTATCCTACACCTTTTACCAAGCATGTGAAGAGTATACATTTGAAAAGAAGTTAAACTGCCATTTACTATTATTTTCAGAGATCGTGTCCCTCATGCTCTCCTATCACGAGAATTGACTACAAACATGTCGCCTAAAATTAAATTCAGATTTTTCATATGAAAATATTACAGGCTCAATTATTAACAGCTAATGATTACACATTATCAGTTTTTAACTAGGGAGTACTAATAATTTGCATTTAGCTTCAATATTCTTTCGAGGTTTTCTTCCACCTCCTCCTCATAGTAAGTATGTGCATTAAAACTAGTCTCTGGTTTCACTTGGAGGGTAAGATGGGCAAACAAGTCTTGGGACAGTACTTTGGAGCAATTAGCTTTGTCTTCACAATGCTTAGAGCATCAGCATACTGTTTGGAACAAATTCTGAGGTTGTTTTTTTTTCTTTAAGAAAGGGCACTTCTGCAGAAACAATTTTTGATGCTGAACTTTTCCCTTATTTTTTCTTGATGGTGGATATTAACATTTCTTGACAGAAAGGAAGACAGAAGAAAAAGAGAGGCTGCTCTTGCGGAATCAGGAGTAACACAGGTTGCTTTACTGGGTATATTCTCTTATATTAGGATTTACCATCTGTTCAGTCCCTCATTATATTTATTTCACAACTTCACAAACAGAAAGATGAAAAGGCTTTGAAACAATCTTATCTTTCACCTAAAGGGTTTTGAATTCTTTCACAAAGATTGTTCCTGTATGCCACAGCTACATGCAGTAATGAAGTGATCCCTGACTTCAAACTGATGTATAAAATGCAGACAACGTGCTTGTTTTCAAAGGTGGTATATGCTTGCACCTGACCTTTCCCTTTAACCATTTCTCTCATTCAGACTTTTTTAAATTGACTATCACTGTTGGTCAAAACTGCCTATGATGGCAAAATTGAAAAGGCAGCAACCTTTTCAGAGACTCTGTCACTGTTTCTGCTGGTGTGTTATAGCCAGATCACTTCTGATCCTTAACAAACAATGTAAGAACCAATCCTAACCACCCATAAATTCAGACAGAGAACTGCCATTCTTTCCAAGAGCTCCTACCAATGTTGAAAGTTCAGCTCTTAGTAAATTTCAAATAGAAACAAAAAAGGCACAAAAACAAACACTAAAAATAAGCACCTTTGTAACACAAGTCTAATGAATAAAAGGTATTTATGGCAATTGCCTGAACATAAAACAATAATGATAATACATAAAGCACCTTCCATAATATTGAATTCCTACTTAATTTGATCTACTGTTTAATTTTCTCAAAACCTCCGGCACTCAGTAATTTTGTGATAAAATAATTTTATCTTCATATTTTTCATCAATCTTGACTGCCCTATACAGACATTGGTACCCTTTGGTCACTAACAGCAAGACAGCTGGCAATTAATACAGAAGACCAAAATTTGGAGCTAGAGAGAAGACAATAAAAACCTGATGAATGTTCATGACACTGTACCAAACTGCAACTAACAGCTGTTTATTTTCAGGTGGTTTTGCTGACACAGTAAGTTTTACTACAAGTTATGCAAGAAATGATAAGCCTCCTAGGGCTTGCCTAAACTGAACTAGGGTGCAATTCCCACTGGGACTGATGGAAACTGTACCCATTTCAACCAAGATTCAATTTGATCCACATGTAAAGGTCCACCACTTAATGCAATAAAGCGTTAAGCAGGAACTCGATCAAAGCAAAGGAAGGTGTATAATGACAATAATCACATATTTATGTAACAGCATTTGCCGAAGACCTTAAATTCATTTAAAAGTAAAAAAAAAAAACCCAGCTACCTTGAGTAGTATCTGTTATTACAGACATATCAGTTTGGAAAACTGCAACAAAAGGAAGTTAACGTTACTCCCTGGAAGCTAGAAAGCATGACATTTCACTCCTATGCAGAAGGGTCAGCCCAAAGACTACTGGCTTTCCGTAAGTCCCCCATAAATCCTTTAAGTAGGACTTCAATTAGAAGTTATACAGAATTAGGGAGGTGGATAGGGCTCACACTGGACCTTGAGTACAGGAGTGAAACTTACCTACATGAATCAATAAAAAAGTCTAAAAATAAAATAAAATAAATCAATGAATCTCACATGCAAGTTTGAGCTGACTATTATTATACTTTAAAAAAGAAAGATAAGACTGAGGGATTTTTATTTGAGAATCCAGTGCTCATGCTGTTCCATAAAGCACAAGAGTTTGCAGTCCAACCAACCACCCTACATGAGGTAATAGTTATTTAGCTGAAATTTTGTTCTATATGCAACACTTGATCATTCTGTTAATGAAAAACTAAATTTAGAAAGAAATCAGCACAATACAGCCCCTACTCCATCATGCACGCACATCCCTGTATGGCATATATTCTGTTCTCTAGAAGTGCATTTGACCAATAGTATCATTTGCAAAGCCCTCCTTGATCTGTTTTCTTCAGTTTTCTCCCACAACTCCAATCAACTTTTTAAAAATAAAAGGCTGTCCCTAAAAATAGGCCAGGCCTGAATTCCCTCCAGTGTATGTGCCCATAGTTTCTTAAATATGAATCCTTAGATTCAGATTCTTGTCATACATTCTTGAGTCAGAATTTATTTTAAATAGCTGAGCCCTGTTTCAACTTTGAGACTAAGCAGCTGTGATTCTATAGCACCAGGTATATTGCGATTCTAGTCCTTGACTAGAGTTCTGGGTAATTCTGTTGTTAGTGAAAGCAACAGCAGAAAAAGCTTGGTCTGAAAGTACTCAAAATAGTTCTGTGACAGGGGAAGTTTTGGGGTTTTTTTTGTC
The DNA here is from genome assembly GCA_029814625.1 of Psittacula derbiana. NCBI lineage: Eukaryota > Metazoa > Chordata > Aves > Psittaciformes > Psittacidae > Psittacula > Psittacula derbiana. The sequence goes on along the minus strand of JAPWDL010026377.1, from coordinate 13,703 downwards.
TAGTGATATTCAGCAACTGACATATATCCTATATTCCCTCTGTTAAGCTACATAAGGTTCTTGAATATGCTCTTGGTAGATTTAATTTAGTATCTAATTCTTTCACAAAACTTGAAGTATCTGGTTACATTAATTTCTTGTTTGTTTGAATTCATACAAAACCCTTGTGTATTAGAGATAAGATACTGTGAACTTTAATACTAAGCTTTTGACCCAAATGTAATTTAATGCAAATACAAATGTTGTTTCATCAACAGCTTTATCACTGGGATTGTACTTCATGGCATTCCATATTTATTTTTTTTTAATTCAAACAATCAGAAAACTCTATTCTTTACCCTATACTTCACTACTGCCTTACAGACTGATTATAAAACATCCATGAAAATAAACAGTTCCAGTCGGAAAAAGAAGTTGGAGAGAGTCACGAGGTGTCTCATTCTAATGTACCACTCCAGAGATTTTGAGTAGTCATAGTTATGGCTAAATTACAGACAAGACAACAGCACACACTGAAGTAGTGATGCAGGTATTTCAAATCCCTGAGAGGCTGCTGCGGATATTATAGGTATGAAGTTATGCCACAGGAATTATGTTTCTAAAGGGGCATCTCATATGTAAACAGCAGTGATTTAGAACTGACTCTCAGCATCTTGCTCAGTAAAGGATTTCCAAGGCAATACTCAACAGAAACTTACAGGGACTGTTTGATACTGCACAGGATATTCTACTATCATGTAGAATATAGGGTAAGCCAGTATTGCCAGAAATGCTGGTGTTTATGTTGAGCAGAAGAAAGTGTTTATTTTTTGACATGTAACAGAATTTCAATGAAAAACTGCCATGAAAGAAGAGTTGTGCCTATCTTATCTAAGTAATGTAGCACACAGCCCCTGTGAGACATAACAGTGCTTTCATCCTTACTTTATATACTCTAGGGGAACAGAGGCTAAAAGGTCAGATGAGAATCAGGCATCTAAAAACTACAAAACTACACCTAAGAGAGCGTATACTCTGCACCACATTTTCTCTCCAGACTGGCCGCTAATTTCACCTTGGCTTCTGCAAAGCTTCTCCCAGGTGTAAAAACAAGTTATTTTAGAACAGAAGGTGGTAGGGTTTTGTGTTTGTTCTTTTGTTTGTTTGAGGTTTTGTGTGTGTGTTTACCATTGACCAACTGAAAATGTGGCAATCCAGGTACTTTAAAAAGCCACTGATACTGTATTATGCTACAAAAAAGAACTTCATTCTCAAGGGCTATAATAAAAGGCCTAGTGTTTGAGTGATTTTCCCATGAATCCAACAAAAATAAGGAGAAAAATAAGCAACCCAAAAGAAGTGGTTTCCAGACATGCACATTTGTATAGTGGACTTCATGTACATGGACAGATACAAAGATGTCCCCCAGCTCCATTCTAACACAAAAGTTCATTACTTATGCTACCATGGAAGCTATGTACAAGGATTTCAGCCTTATCCATGCTCTTACAATCCTTTACTAACAAAAGTGCTCTACACTAAAAACAATTTATACTGTTTGTGATTTCTTTAATGTAATGCTAAGTGAAAGAAAGCTTTGAGAAAAACCCTCCCAGAAACATACAGCATGAAATGAATGTTTAGTCCTGTCTACGCTTATTTTTCACTTTTTGCCTTCATCTAGACTCTGCAGACAAGAAATACAAATACTGCTCCTCCACGTAATTTGGAAAAGGCTTCACATCTTCAGCTTCTTCTACTGTCCTTTAATGCTCACATTTTCTCTAAATGAACAGAAGTACTTTGTGATCCTCACCTGATAAAAGGTGGCATAGGACATTCTCCCATGTATGGCTATGCTCACTATATAATTGGTTTGCATACATTTCCAATGGCATTTGGAAAATAGAACATCAGTAAAATGCTTTCAACCTCAAGAAAAGCCAGTTGTATTTAAATAAATAGTAGGAAAATGGCTTGGGAGAGACATGTTGTAGAATTTTATCTCTAGGGCACAACACGAAGTTTGAAAGCATGCCCACTTGATCTGAGCACAGATTTGAAGATGGAATCATCACTTCACTATGCATCAGGCAATAGCAAAGTCAAAACCCGAGTTTATTTTGTACTTGCTCTAATTACAGATCCCCTGTTGTCTGTAGTGCTGTTCAGTGCACAAAGCATCAATGGTAACAAGCATTTCACATCTGTCATGCAGTACATCTGCACACACTGCCACTCCTACAGACTGGGCTGAGACTCACCTATGAGAGAGGGTGGGTTTCATGGAGCTCATAGAGTTCATGGGGGGTTGCATGGGTAGCTTCCCTGGAGGATCGTTCTGCCGGCTTTTCTGGTGGCGAAGCAGCAAGAGCCGTCCCAGCTCCTCACACCACGACGAAAGCAGTGCTGTGCAAACAGAACAAAATAACAGTAAGCGCACAACCCAAGAACCGGCACAGCCAAGTGCAGATGCATGCTACTGTGACAGGAGTCTCAATCCCAACAGACAAGCCCCAGGAGTGAAGAGCTTGTCCACGATCGACCACTCATATTATTATCCTATCAAATTGAGTCTGTAATTGCCCTACACTATCATTATAATGTTTTTACACAAGTTACAAACATTCTACACAGCCCAGGAGGGAGAACTTGTCTGAGCTGAGCAGCACAGAGATGAAGAAAGGATGAGGCACAAAGACACAGGATAGCTGTTGTGAGTGAAAAAAGACATGGAAGAATTTGTTTCACGCTAATAGAAACATAACAAAAATATACAGAAGACATCATTCACAGAGGGGAGCAAAGAACAACAACATCTCTTTTCTGTTCAGCTATTTTTGTGCAAAAGATTAATTGGAGAGACATGAAGAGAAACCCATGTGCAAGAATCCATTTCCAAACCTGCTATCAGCCACCAGTCTTGAACAGATAAACAGGAAAATACAGCCACACTGATGTATGAACACAAAGTTAGCACTTAAATCTATATTTGACCCAGCACAACCCCTAAATGTGTATTTCCATTATGTGCCTAATCTTCTAGTCAATGAGGGCAATTCTGTGCTTACAGGAAAATCACGCTTATGAACTATGAAGATGCAGAGATTTCCTACAGGGACAAAAAGCTTCCAACTCCAGCTGAAGGGATGAAAGGGGTCATTATCTCTGAAAATGTGGCCTCTCCCTTATGCAACCACACTCAGAAAAGACCAGCCCCTGTTACAGAAACCACCTACTTTTCAGTAAGCACAGCCCCAGAAAGTGACTGCAGGTGAAATCCGGCTCCCATGAGTGCGCCCATCCAAGACATGCCACTGGAGCCTCCAGTAACACCCAACTGAGCCTCAAAGCTGCATGTTTAAATCCAGCATCAGCAGTGGCTCTGGTAAAAAATCACCAAGGTACGATGCAGTGACGAGTTTCACCAGAACAAAGTGCAGACTAATTGCAAAATTCTGCAGTTGAAGAAACATTCTCAAGTGGCAGCGCTTGGCGTTTTTCCTTCTTCAAAGTATGCTTTACAAAGCCCTCCGAACAATAAAATGCTTCATATTTAATTTTTAACTAAGTGCTTTCCTGAGGTGTTACGAACTGAACACAAATCAACAGACTGCACAAGTAGGTGAGAACCAGAACACTACTCAAAACCCAAGCTGCCACAGCGGTTCAGAGTAGGAGAGCTACACATGTAATTTTAGGCTTCCTGGTTTAAAAGAGACAAATGCAGAATTCCCTAAAATTGTGGCTTTTATTTTCATTTCTTATTTTTCTAGTGGTTGGGTTTTTTTACCAAATAACACAATCATAAGGAGTAGCAAACTACCATTTCAGGGTACACCACCACCTTTTTTCAGTAGCTATTGTCCGGTACCATAAACAAATTGGAACAAATACAAAGAGACTAATTGTAAAATCATATAGGAGGGGAGGGGAGAGAGAGGAAGACCTGTTTTGCCAAGAGCACCCACAAATATGATTTTTCAGTACCAGAAACAACTGAAATTACTCAAGTTTAATGGCCACACAGGAAAAGTACTTAAAGCCCGAGCCATTCCTGTGAATAAATCGCACATTTGGACAAAGGAGACGTAGTAATTTCATTGCATTTATCAAGCAGAAGGTCAAGAGCGGTGTTTAGGGAGGCATTTTAGAGCTCTGCTGTGATAAAAAGGGGACACTGCTTCTTTATGTAACTAAATATGGTCACTCGGAAATTGTCAGCCTCACATGTAGCTACAGAGAGCATTCCCCCGAGCAATGTGAAATGTTCCAGCAACGAGTGTCTGTCTAGGCTGCTTCTCTATTAGCCAAGGAATCTGTCAACAAGCATTTGATCAAATTATACTCACCTTTTATCCCTAGCATATCACTACTAATATGCCAGTGACAAAGGCACCCTCCCCCTTTCCAGCCACCTGGAGACAAAAATCCCTGCCTTGCAGGGCTTCTTCCTGCACACCACTTGAGCTCTGAGAAACAGGAACAAAGTGTTCTGCTGAACGCTAAATGCAGCCGTTGCAGAGTAATAGTGGATGCTGAGCACTTCCACAGCAAAGTGTAATTACTACAGCATCAAATGGAAATCGTCCATCTTAAATAAGGCTTTGATGGGAGGAGGGAGCTGCTCCTTCTGCACACCTATGTGCACTTGACAAACAAGATAAAAAGCAAAAAATCCAATGGTTCTGAGGGCAAGAACCAGCAAACAAAAGACAAACCTGCTTGGAAAAAAACTGGAGTAACTCCTGGAAAAGGAGTAAGCAAGAGGTGAAGATAAGGTAAGATCTTAATGAGTTATTATTATTACCAATATCCAATACACACATTTATAAAGGTGAAATGTAAACCACTAAAGAACAAAGAGGTCCTCAAGATAAGCTGGACAGTGTCATTCTCCAATTTATCTAGACAGGAATCATGTTTTTAGAAACTAAGAGACTGCAGGTATTAAACGTAGCAAATTTACTCATCCCTATCACAGCACTCATTAAGGAGAGGTTTAACCTTTCCTCCCTCGGGACATTTCAACTCATATACCATGTATAATAATTGCTCTCTTTCCTGCATCAGTGTTTGTGCATGGAATGAAAACAAGAGCTGCCTGTAGTCACCTTAGGAGTAACCAGTCCCCCTCTATCCTGTTCAGCAGGAGCAAGAACCGTCTAAAGGAGTCTGCTCTCCTCTGCTAGAAACGCAGGGGCAGCCTCCATTCCCCCCTGTCCCAGCTACCTCCACTGCTCTGCTCTCCGCTTGGTAGGATGAATATATACCCCACACACATCTGGTACAGCTGGCTTCTGGAGAACATCACTTCCTGGGCTATTCAAGCACGATGAAACAAACTCAAAATGAATTTACAGATTACACTATTCATCTTTAGTGTACTTAGTTACTGCTTTTTATGCTGACAGTATTAGGCGTATCTCAACTCATTGACACTCAAAGCACGAGAATTTCAGTATCATATTATAATGAACAGATAAAGCAGCAAGCACAAAGGACAGCTACAGATGGTGCCAACAGTCAGTCTCTCCCTCTCATAGCACAGCCAAGCAGCTGCTTTTTCTTCCCCCTCCGCCCCTCCTCCTTGTACAACAGGAGCACAGATTTTGCAGATGGACCATCCACACCGTCTCTCACAGCCTCTTGCTGCGGCAGTTTAATGATCAGATTTAAATCGTATTCCTGTGCTGCGCTGCTACAATGTCGCTTGCATGTAATGATGTGGCTTTCCTGCTTAAGTTGAAGTTAACTGTTGCAATGGGGGGAAAGGCAAAACCCCTAAATGTACACCCCCGCACACACCTCCATACGCAGCCCCGGTGTAAAACACAACCTGGTTAATAAACCAGAACTGACATTTTCAACCCTTGTTCAGTCACGGAGGGCTCTACCAGCTCATGCCAAAAGATGCATAATAATGGCAATCAAATGACGTGCTGACAGTTTAAGTATATTCATACATTTATTTGGCTTAAAGGGACACACTCTGGGATGATTGGTGCAATATTTGACCTACTTTTCTCCATTTGCAAAACCTGTATCATTCTTAATGGGACTGCATTTTACTTTGAGCATTGATGTATTTTCATAGAAATAAATCAATACTGATTTGCTAATGACGACTGTGTTAAGAAACCAACGTAGAAATGAGCAGCCTTGGCTTTCACATTTGCGAAATAGAGAAAACCAGAAAGATTTAAAAATAAGAAAAATTTCAATTACGAGTCGCCCAAGGGGTTTGCCTAAGGAAATGAGAGAAAAAACACATTCAGCGATACTCAGCTTGCTGCTACCCAGTCCCATTTTTGTTTTTCCTTTCCCTGAAGAGCAGCAGACGTTGCAGGAGTGTGTCTCAGCACAGAATGTGACCGACCTCTCCTGAAAATACTCATAAATACTCCCACACACCCGGAGTTGGCCACACTTTATGTCCTTCTGAATGCCTCCTGCAGTTTTAAACACTTTCATTGAAAAAAATCATGAGACATCGCAATGTATCCAACACTGGGATCCTGAGGACAAGGAGAGGGAAGACGACTGTAAGGCAAAGATTTTTTTTTTCTCCCCTCAGCCTGAGTCACATTTCAAGCATTTTTCTGCAACCGCAGAGCTAAGCCTTGCTTGAAAGAGAAAGGAAGCAATTGTTATTTAATCCCCTGCCTCTAGGAGCCAGGTCTTTAAGAACATGCCAAATATCACAAGATTTGCGACACAATTACTAGGACCGGCCACATCCCATGGTACTGTTCTTTTCATGTGAGGGCCCTTCTGTGCTGAAAACCTGCCAGGCAGTATGGAAACAAAAGCTTTCGCTGCCTGCTCTGTAGCACTTTCCCATCCCTCAGAGCCATGTGTGCCTATCACCCACCAGTAGCACCAGGCACTTCCGTGAGGAAAACCAAGGAGCTCGAGCTGGGGGAAGCCATGGATTACATCCAGGCTGCCCACGCCACTTCTTACTTCTTCTTGGTGACAAATGATGCTGGCGTACTTGCAACAATTACGTGTTGGGTGCTGATGACGCAGCTCAAAGAATAGTTTATAGCCATGGCATTGAATATTGGTATAGCCCGTTACAATCCCTTTTGGGTCAGGGAACAGAAAGGGGAAGGAAAACAGGCTCAGCAATCAATGCTACCCCATAGATTCACTAATGCATTTCATTAGCTGCATCCACACCAGCTCAGATAGCTGCAATCCTGTAACTGACTGATTTAACTCAACGCTGTGCAAAGTGCCATAGTAAGCATCTCTGAGTGAATGAGCCAGTCGGCTCCCTAGAAAGCAAAATACAGAGAAGCACAGTGCTAATCTATTTACCTATTATGATACCCTAGTATTAGTTACAGCTTATCACCTCAGTAAATCGCTGCCTCTTGTTAGGGAACATGCTTAAAGGTGCAGCAAACTGTTATTTACAGGCAGACACTATATTTACAGCCACAAAGACAGGTAAGGAGGGGATAGGACAACAACTCAGTAATTTCAATGCCTTCTGCTTCCCGGGAGACTGCTGGAGGAGCACAATAGGATTACCGCTTCCTTGCTGCAGTTAAGCTGCAGTAGATAGTTCAATAGGCAGACTGGCAGACCCGTATTTCTTACTCACTGCAATGAAAATATTAGGAAAAAAGGAGGAGTTTGATTTGGAAAGCTATCTGTTCAGCACCATCTCGCTAGTTTGGTTTTCTGTCTCGGAAGGAAACGCATTTGGCTGAAAAGATATTTACAGCATAAGTAAGAAAAATACAACATTTTTTTGCAGGTCATAACCATTAATTTTACATTGCTCTTAGAAACAAATCTGTATTTTTTACATGCAGAATTACAGTTGAGTGGAATACAGAACTACCAAGGGCTTTCTATCCTCTTCTGTATAGACTGCAATCTAAATTCAGTTTTTATAAATTATCCAGTGAAATAATTTGGTGGGATAGCAAGGGAAGCAGCAGAGAAGGAGAGGAGTGGAAATTACTATTGTCTTGATTATTTAAGAATGATAGTCTTTTCACACAGGAAAATGGAGACTATATACTGTTTGGAAAAATATATAAAAAATGTTAACTACCTGATGATCAGTGTACTGTAGTGTTAGAAAAATCATTTCAATTGCATTAAAAGGATGGAATCTTTGTCCACAATTTGGAAAGCAGTAAATCAGATGTTTTCCTCATGTTTTAAAAGCCATTTTGCTTTTAAGGAGCTGGGGAATGGAGAGAGAGGAGAAATTGTTCATCCCAAACTATTTCAAGGATTGATTTTCCTGTTGTTCTACTTCTCACACATTCCAGGAGAGCCTGGCAATGGCTGGCTAATCTGTTGGATAGTCAGTCAGCGCAGGAAAGCAAGGCCACAATGGAAATAGGATGTACCTATCCATCAGGAGAAATTCAGAGTATGCATGTTTGCTCCTCCTCTTCAGTTCTTTCAATGTACCGCTACGTGTCCTAACTCTGCGACAGACAAGCCCTACCCCTGTCATTACACAAGCTTTTGCTGTGTATCTGCCTCAATGTGGAGAGCACAAAAGGAGTGTATATAATGCCAATTACAAAGCAGAAGTAGTCATTTCTCAGCAGTCTGGCTGTTCGACATGGACTCACAGCAGTTCCCAAGGAGCCCACCCCTCCTTCCAGGTCTATCCCTCTGGCTGCTAGCAGATGCCCACTGCACATGCAGGTGCCCATGGCACAGAACCTGTGCTTGCTCCCAGGTGTTTATTCCCAACTCATACCAGGAGGCTTACACCCCAGCTGGCTGCTTTTTTGGAGCAGCTGAGGATTGTGCTTGCTGTTCTCCACCATGGAAAATCAGTGATATGAGCTTAAAGAGTCCAAAGAAGTTGGATTAAACAAACTGATTTTATCTGGAATTAGAAGTACCAACACAAGCGAGGAGTACCACTGCCAAATACACACAGGTTTAGAAGGTGCTAGTCCCAGTGACTGCACAGCAAACCACATGAAACTGAATTCCCCAGCAGAGCAAAGGCAGCGGCTGGCTCAACCCCTGCTTTAGGAGGCACAAACTGCCCACTAATTGCAAAAGGAACACGAAGTCAACAGCCACAGTTCAACACTGTGAAACAGTATGGTACATGTTTCTACCACTAATATCCAAATAATGCCCTTTATTACCAATGCCTCCTTCATTACTATAGCTAGAGCTGTGTCCTGCAGAAATACCCAGCTTTGCTCCTGTAGGATCTATCATGCAGTTACATATTATCATTAAAAAAACAAACACTACATAGGTTTGTAGCAAAATAGATAATATGGGGAATGCCTAATTAAATGAAATGTAATATAAAATTACTTAACAGAGGTTTTATTCAATAAACCCCTTACTGCAAACGTGAAAGTTATCTAGCATGTGCTTTCAAGGATGCTGCATAAGAGTGACACCAAGTAGAAGTCTGGTCTTGAATATGGGTCCAGCTTGTCTTGGCATATCTTCAGCTCTTCACAAATACTTCTCAAAACACATATATATTGGCTTCCCCAAAAGCTCTTGCCAATTAGAATATTACATGCTGGAGACACACATTTGAATACTGCTATCCTTACCCCATGACTTCAGTGGAACTGGGATTCTCCAATTTCCTTCTACACTTGCCAAAACTTGGCAGAGCATCTTACCAGCTTCACTACATTAACTTTGAAGTAATACATTACAAAACATAGCAACAATGGCTCAATTTGGCAAGCACAAAACACTCTGCATGGATCCAGATAAAATACGTAAGCACCTCATTTAGGCTTAGTTGTAACCATGTTGCTACATCTGAAAACATGCCCCATTATAAAGAAAAGACAAAGCTGGTTAAAGGCCACCAGCAAGGCAATCTTTGATACAGCTTTCCAAAGGAAATGCACTCCAATAGCATTAGATTGCTTGCTTTCTTACTCATCCAATTGTCGGTTTCACTGCTTAGAATACAGACAACAGTGTCTTTCATTACTGCTGTATGCGTTTATTTCGTAATGCCAGTTCCAGTCATCAACAGACTTTACACATAATGCAGGCATCTGAAAAACGGAAGCGACTCACTTTAACCCATCTTAGCTAGATTCAAAGTGGTGACCTCTAGGTGAGAGGATCAGTTTCACTTAATCCATCCTGAGCCCTCCAATTACTACTGTAAACAACTCCTGAGCTAACGCTACCACTAACACCCGAAAGAGCTAGGAAAAATACTAGAGGCGTGTAACCACAGGCTGAATACAGGGAATCCATGCACAATCAGTACGACGACAAAAGTCTGGAAAAGGGAAAACCTAGAAGCTATTTCCCAAAAGACTAAAGGAATAACTTCAGAATTGAAGGCCCAGTTTCCTACTGGTGAAAAGTAACCCAAAGTATTCAAAAGGACCAAAAGGAATGTAAAAAAAAAAAAAAAAAAAAAAAAAAAAAAAAAAAAAAAAAAAAAAAAAAAAAAAACAAAAAAAAAACCAACCAAAATGGATTTGTCAAGAACAAATCATGCCATTACTTCTGTACTTTCTGTACACTAACAGACAAGAGACTTTGAGTACAGATTTGTTTGATTTTAGTGAGGCTTCAGTGATGCTTTACATGACCTTCTTACAAATAAAAAAGGGAAGTAAGGTCTAGCTGTATGCAACACAAAATGGCTGGAAACTTTAGCTTACAGAACTATTAAACCAATGGTCAGTAATAGAAACAAGCATTATTGACTGGGTTTTTGAGGAGTTTGTGCTGGGTCTGAAACTACTGAATGCTTCATTTATGGACAACCATGACACAGATGGATAAAGGGCTAGAACATGTTCTGGGTCAATTTACAGATAGCACAAGCTGGAACAAAGCATCAGTTCACTGCAGAATTGGTGTTGAAATCATCTTGAAAAGCTGAAGAAGTGGTCCGAAACTACATCCAAGAAGGACAAGTACAAAGTACGATACAATGCAGCTTCCCAACAACAGGGTGAGAATCCCCTTCAAAGGCAGGAATTCTCAGAAGCAGAGCTGAGGGCAGTAGATGTGCAGAGGCTGAGCTGTGCCACACTCCTGCAGCAAACTCAACTGTCCTCCTCGGGTACAAGTTTGAAAGATGCACAGTTCTCCTTTCTCTCTACCCCACCACAATGTACAGTCACAGAAGGGAAGAAAAGTTATCAAAATCATTATGAGAAACCCCACCAATATAATCTGCACTAAAAGATTGCATGGAGTGGTGGTATGGTTTGGTGGTGTTGGCTTGGTTTCTTTTAGAAGAGCAAAGTATGACAGCAATATTTACCAAGTAACAAAGCATCACCCATATCCTCAGCAGAAATGCCAAAATATAACGTACAAAGGGACAGAAAAAACACAGGTTAGGTATCAGAAGCATCCTAATGCTACTAAATACCCTAAGGGGAAAGTTGATGAATTTTCCATGAATGGAGATGCTGAGGCACGGTCAGATAAACGTCCAGAGAACAGTACTAGGCATTCTTCAGGCAAGGGGTATGGCATAGATCCCACTGAAGTCTTTTACAATTAAATGACCCTATGATTGTGAACATAGGAATTTCAATCAATCAGCTTGCATCAGAAAAATATTTAAATCTCGCTTGTCTTTATAATTATGCTAAATAGAAAAGTAAAAAATACTGAACATCTCAGTTACAGAGTGGGGAGCTCCTCCAGAGACTGCTGAAGTGGCCGTCCAGCTACATGGCTTGCTGGCTACATTTTACAGATGAAAGAAACCGAGAGCAGGTGATGTGCTGAAGGTCACACCATTTGTGACACAACGAGTCCCAGAACAGAGAGGATCATACACCTTCCTCTCTTTGCAAGGAAAAACCACAACCACCACATCAAGGGCTTACTGCTCTGCGCCCACAGTCTCTGTGCCTGCCATGGAACATTTTCAAACAACTGTAAAACATCTGGAGAGGCTTTCAAGGAGAGAAAAAAAATATTACAAAAACCACACAACCAAAATTTATAGCAGAAACGTGTTTCCAAAGTTAACATTGCACAGCCAGAACTTCTGAGAAGGACCAAAAGCTATTTTAGGAACTTTTGGTTCTGCAGTCCTACTCTTTGCTTTAATTTCACATTATTTTACCTTTTTATGGGAAAAGAATGTTTTACCAGGTGTCCTCAGGAATTTTTATTTTTGTACAATTAGTGTAATACAGGCATTGCCAACTTCTCCTGAAGTGTTGAAGGAAAAAAATGTTCACTTTCAAAGTTGGGGGCTGCAGGACAATTTTTCATGCTATATAAACTTTGTACTTGAACAGAACCAAGATGAAAGCACTGTGACCCCTACCTTTGCATCGTTTTTCATTCTGAAAGAACAATTACAGCTACATATAAAATAACCTCTATGTGCTGAACATGAAGACAATTAAGGACATCAGCAAAGAAACTCAGCCTACAGGAGTTTTTAACGTATTTCTGTTCCAACAATACAGAGCAGACAGATGTGTGTATGGCACTGCACTTTCAAGGCAGTGATGTTTTCCATCTCACTGCCCAGCTGATGTGCCAGTTTTCTAACAAAGTCATTACTTCTCTTTTCCCTGCTGTTCCCCACCAACCCCACAAACCCTACTAGCAACCTGCTCTGCTCCTCTGGTACCAATCACCTTTTCTTGGGAACTACCTAATTAATTAACATTCAATTAACAGACCAAAGTTAAATGCCAAATAATTGTTCCCAAGCTGCACCCGGAAACTTGGCAACTAATGTGAACAAAAGAAAGAATTTAGTACCCTGAAAGTTGTTTTCTTCTAGCTCTGTGTTTAATAAAACACAGTTATATTAAAGAGGCATTCTGTGAGCCATGGATGCTCTTGTTAAAGCATTCTGATACCTTAAAGATACAAAGTGAACTGTGTTTATTTTATTGCCAATAAAGCAAAACTAGCAATCATCTATGCTCTGTTACAATAACGCCACATGGAAAACTCAAATTGGTGTAAAATAAAACATCTAAATAACCCTACCCTGATCTTCAGATTTTTTTGACCGTGTTTTCATGATACAAAGTGTTCAGCAGCAATATTGCTGTCTGTGCCCATGCCCTGCTGTGGCTTGTAAGCGCTCCCAGCCATGCTGAAGCATCTCTTCGCATGACCATACTGTGAACCTGACCACGGATCTGACCTGACTGTTTTTTTTTCTCTTCTTCCTCCGACATTTATTTGGTTTGGTTTTGTGTTTTTCCCCCAGCTAGAGGAATTCCTCACTGCAGCTCTGAATCTGGCCCCAGCACCAAGGCTACAGCACTGCAGAGGCAGAAATCAGGCAGCTGTTTCTCTGTACAGGTGGTACCCAAATACATGGCTCCAGTGCACACATATATGCCTCAGTTCAATTAGCTGAGCTAAAAGCACACAGAGGTTCTGAACAAGAGACTGCTTCATTTAAAAACCCAAGTACGAACATTAGCTTTAGACAGATCAGAAATTGCTGATTCCTTGTCTTCAGGGAAATGTTCATGGTTTTACATAGGTAGAAATAGGTTATCTATGAAAAAGGGGAGAAGTGAAAAAAAAATTAACATGGCCAATAGCTTTTTACATGCATCTAGGGAAGAAGCCAGTAGAAATCACAGCCCACACTGATTTCTCAATACCTTTCTTTTCTCTGGTTGAAAATGAAAAAGAAATTTGGAAGAGGGAAAGGGTTATTTGTGACTTATCCTATGGACATTTACAGAAGAGCAGCCTGCCTGCATTCTCACAGAGGGCAC
>JAPWDL010026376.1:45542-130987 GCA_029814625.1 Psittacula derbiana | reverse complement strand
CTGGCTTCCCCTCCTCCCTGGCAGAGCATGAGACTCACAAAGTCCTTGGTCAGGGTAAACATTCTGACCAGTAACTGGAAACATCGGATTTATCAGTATTATTCCCAGGCCGAAAGTCAAAACCACAGCGCTGCACAAGCTACTAAGAAGGAGAAAACGTGAGTGCTGCTGCTGAACCCAGGACACTGGGCCATCAGCAACATGATTAAGCAAATCAGCTTAAATTCATCCTACAAACTGTAGATATTACTTCTCCATCACTGTCACAATCCTAAACTGCTTCCAGTTACTCTGCTTGACAATTTATGCTTGAAGTTCCACAATATGCACTACGTATTGGCATTAAACTTTCTCATTCAGAAAAACATACAAAATGCTTATGCCATTAAGCCATTTAAGATATTCAGCTGTCTTTAGAGAGCAACAACCTGTGATTATTCCCAGTGAACTGTCTGAACTTGAATTTGCAACCTAGGAAAAAGATGCTGGAAGAGGAACCACATGAGAAAAATTTGTCCTATCTAAATTCCCCAAGTTCTCTTATTTTTCTGTCTACTCCCTGATTATATTGACCCCCATCCCAATCAGGGAGAAATAAGAAATAAAGCAACATGAACTGAATACAAAATTATCCAAGTATGTTTTAGTCCTACCTCCCAGAAGTCTGTTGTATTAATCTACAGGACACTCCATTATGACCTTACCAATCACATTTAGCATTTACCCCATCACAAATTTTGGCATTCTATGATATTATATCTGCATTTTCTATTGGTATTCCATCTTTAGGAGTAGCGTACTTTTCTTAGAATTTCCTTACCACATATGGAAATCCTCACAGCTGTGGAGAAACATGCAAACATATGCTCCAAATATTACCCCAGAAACTCAAAAGCTACAATACCAGTAGAAAAAAAAAGGAGGGATAGGTATGATACACCTGAAAATGCAATGAGAAAATATTCTTCAAGTAGAACAGAACAATTCAAAGTGAAGCGTTGGTCTCTTATTCCACAGGAAAAGAGAGCAAACAATAATCTTTAATCTTTACTAAAGTCACCAGATAATTTTACAAGGCAAGAACATCACTGGCTACAGAAAAAAACAGTATAAAAATACAGAAAATTTGGCCAAGTTTGAAGAAGCTCGTCTTTAAGTGATGAAGGAAACAGACAAAGTAATCTGAAAGATTGCTGTTTCTGACAAATAATAAAGGGAGGGAGAAGCCCCATGAAAAGTGCTGAACAAACATACACCCACATTTGTAAAAGTCAAACAGAGACCCTAGAGAGTGCTGAGGTAATCACTTCAACCCCAATAATTTGTAACTAAATGCACTTCACTGTGAAGGAAAAGAAGACAAAGACAGGTAGCATGCATTTGTCAAGGACTGGATAGCTGGCCTTGCTCATTCAAAGTACTCCCTGGGTGTCCTATGTAGGAGTTTCAGTAGACCTGCGCATAACCCCCTGTTAGCAAATGAGCTACAAAGTCAGCTGGCTGGGGGGGTGGTCTGTTTGGTTCTTAGAAGGCCGTCAGAATAGCTATTGATGATTCACTGTCGTTTGTTGAGAGAAATGTAAATTCTTCCCATGGGGGTCTGAACCGTGCCTCCTGTTATTCAGCTGAATCAATAATGACCAGGAAGATGGAGAATAAGTGCACTTACAGTATTTAGAGATGACACAGAACTGAAAGGGGCGCTCAGGAGGGTTGCATCAGAATTTGAATGATCTTTACACACTGGCAAGATGGCCTGAGGTCAACAAGATGAAATGCCACAGAGAGAAGTTCTATGCTTTGAGGAGAAAAACAAACGTGTCATTACAAAAAAATGTAGGCAGATGACTAGTACAGTGTTAGAGGTTTTGAGGGTAAAATTTTCTGTCTGCATAAGACAAATATACATCTTTATTCAAACAAGCTCAAGTGGTTAAACCTTTCTTTGGGCTTGTTCAGCCTGGAGAAGAGAAGGCTCCAGGGAGATTTTAGAGCAGCTCCCATTGTCTAAAGGGGCCAAGAGGAAAGCTGGAGAGGGGCTTTTGACAAGGGCCTATTAGACAGGACAAGGGGGAATGGCTTTAACCTGACAGAGGAGAGATTGAGATGAGATCTTAGGCAGAAGTTCTTACCTGTGAAGGTGGTGAGGCCCTGGCACAGGTTGCCCAGGGAAGCTGTGGCTGCCCCATCCTTGGCAGGGTTCAAGGCCAGGCTGGATGAAGCTTGGAGTAACCTGGTCTAGTGGAAGGTGTCCCTGCCATGGCAGGGTTTTGGAACTGGATGAACTTTAAGGTGGGTTCCAACCCAAAATACTCTGTGATTCTTGCCAATTTCAACAATGGATGGACCATCTAGCAGGTACCACTCCAAGTGTGACAATTAGAGTAAATGATAATCTTGTGAACGAGTAGGGAGATGCCATATACTTGACTTTTGTATGAGGCAAAATGTTTTTTTGTCAAATGCTGTCTTTTTCAAACATGCAAAGATATACACCATAATCTCTCTACCCTAGACCCCTAGTATCACCACTCACCCACTCTGACACCCATATATTTTTTATAGCTTTTATATATATGTATTTTACCACTAATCCAGTGATTTAATAGAGGTGACCAACTCTCCTCCAGAAGCCTTGAGAAATCTTACGTCCTTCCAGCACATTCTGAATCACAAATGCTGCAGTTAGAAGAGCCTAGAAGAAAGATGGGGAGAGACCTTTTACCAGAGCCTGTTGTGACAGGAACAAGGGTGATGGTTTTAAACTAAAAGAGGTGAAATTCAGGCTGGACTTGACGAAGAAATTTTGTACAATGAGGCTGGAAAATACCAGCGCTGGTTGCGAGAGAGGTATGTGCCATCCCCGGGGACCTTCATGTCCCAGCTGTATGGGGTTTTGAGCAAACTGGTCTAGTGAAATGTGTCCTCAGACATGGCAGTGGGATGGGACTAGATGACTTTTAAAGGTCCCTTCCAAACCAAACTATTCTATGATTCTATGATGCTCAGATAGTATGAAAATCTTACCTGATCCACCACATTGATATTGCTGCAACTGTTTCTGCCTCTGTCCTCCAACTGATGTGTTTCGGTAATTACACGAAGGCTCAGCCACTCATATGGGCAAAGGGATCTTTGGCAAAATAGTGGAATAGAGGAAAGCACTATCATTATTGCTAGAAGTTATCAAAGTTCTGAGCACCAGGTATCACTCATGAGATACCCAGATCTTCCCATTCCTTCTGCCATTTTCTTTCAAGATGCAAATTTACCTGCGGATCAAACAAGATAGTAGGAAGAATAAATCAAAAGAGTGAATAGTAGTCAACTTACCGCTTGTCTTATCTTACAGTACCATATTAATTAGTTTCCATCTTCTAATTTAAATAGTTTCTGGCCTGCAGATCCTTTTGTATCAGCTTTTTTCCTCTCTCAGAAAGGAGTAAATGTTCTTTTCTTGGCACATGTAACTTAAGCTGCCCTGAATGGCAAGTCAGGACACGCTCAGAAGAAGATCCCACTGTATTTATATGCATTTATATGTATTTCTCTGTTCAATATAGAAAAAGAAGGCTTACAGAGGGTGGAAGCAAGGATGAGTACCCTTGAAAGCATATGAAGAAAGAGAGCAGCACGTTTAAGGTCCTTTCTAACCTAACCTTTCTATATGGTAGTCTATGATCTGGCAGGACACAGGGCAACAGAAGCAGCTTTGGAAGAAGAAGAGGTTTCTGGGTGCCACCCAGAAGAGCCCAGATCTGTGGGCTGAGGAGATAGGATGCAGTGAGGTGTTCTTCCTTTTACTTCTCACTCATGTTTTCAACTTGTAATTCTCTTTGCGGTGGGGAAATAGCTTCAGAGGCTTTTCACTTCAAGCTCAAATTTTCAAGGGAAAAGAACAGCAACCTTGAGATTGTGGCCTGCATGGCCTTTTGTGCTCAGAGAACAGTAGAACTTTTAGCTAGGCTGACCTTAACTATCTTGAAGCTGGAATAATTTCTACTAGCACTGTGATCAGAATAACGTGGAAAATTGACTTCTCCGTTTACATGTGACATTTAAGATAATCATCAGTTTTCATGTATATATAGAGAGCTAAAAATAAGCTCAAGGCTGATAATAAAAATAAAATATTTTTATATAACTGTGCTGAAGAAAAAAATATACAGCCAAACAAAAGAATTGGTAAAATCATTTTTTAAAAAAAAGCCCACCACAATCAAAGAATGAGTTTCGGTCTGAGAATTTGTTTAAGCCTACAGCATTTGAGAGCCATACCCTGACTTTTCTTTGAGGGCAGAAAACTAAGGATCACTATTTTGTAAGATATATACCACTAGAGAGTAAAAAAAACTCTTCTAACCAATAGTCTGAAAGGTCAGAATCTTAATAAAACTCCTAGTGATATCCAGCTGCTTTCAGAAAGTAAAAAGTCCTCCATTCTCACCCTCTTCACTGAAGAATCAGCAGCAGCTCCTGCTAAAGACAGCATGCTAGTCTTCTTGCTTTTGCCTTCTGGAGTTTGACCAGTTTCGTGCTCTTAATACCTCATCAAGAAGGGTTAGTCATTTTGATTGCATTGGTACTTTTCCAAAAAACCTAACACCTATTTTACTTTCTTAGTATATTTAAAAAAAAACAAACCAAAACCAAAACGGAAAACAAACCCACAATTTTCTTTTTTCTTTTCTTTTTTTACAGCTGTTTAAAACCACCAAGCTATGCTCACTTAAAAAGCATTGTTTATTAGAAGTCCCTTTCTGGAAGCTTACTATCAACATAACTGTCCAGTCAGGTTTTAAAAGAAGAAAATTCTGGTGGTTTTTCAGTCTCCAATCAGCTTACCAAAGAACAGGTCATTTGGAGAGACAGAAGCCATGTCTGGATACTCCTGCATGGAGTTCAGTTTCTTGGGGCTTTGTATGACGTAGCTCCTTAGCACATAGCATATCTGAACTTTCCTAAATCTGAACTGCAGTGTCTAACTTGAGTCTTCATGTCTGATTCAGTTTCTGTGCTTTTTATTGACTTCAGCTGGCTTTCAGATCCAAATAAAGCTAGTATGCTACAGTCCATAAAAAATGTGCTCATGGACACACAGTTCATCAGATTGTTTGAAATCCATGTGGTATTACTGACCAAAAAGCAGTT
The DNA here is from genome assembly GCA_029814625.1 of Psittacula derbiana. Classification (NCBI taxonomy): domain Eukaryota; kingdom Metazoa; phylum Chordata; class Aves; order Psittaciformes; family Psittacidae; genus Psittacula; species Psittacula derbiana. The sequence continues at coordinate 125,836 of JAPWDL010026376.1, read as the reverse complement.
AAAGAAGCAGCTCCAGATGAGAGTTCTTCTCCCAAGAGGGCACTATCCATAGTGCTGTATCAGCACTAGGCCTTGGTCTTTTATTCTATCTTGGTGAAGTACTGGCATAGGTTCCTCAAAGAAGTGGTGAATGCTTCATCCTTGGCAGTGTTCAAGGCCAGATTCGATAGGGCTTGAAGCAACTTGGTCTAGTGTTAGGTGTCCCTGTCTCTGGCAGGAGATTGGAACTAAATCATACTAAGGTCCTTTCCAAACTCAGCTGTTCCATGATTCTTTGATTCTATTGTGTTTGTACAGCAGCAGGCTGAGGATCTCTCATGGTGCTGAAATGAGACAAATTAGACAAAAGCCCCGTCTTCCCAAACAACAGCAGAAAGCAGTACTAGAGATGAATTTACCCTTACTGCCCTTTAAAAGAAATTTACTTTTAGCTGAGTCTGTAGAGCAGAAATTGAGAGCTATAGTGTGAATGTCGTCAGAAGGACAGTACGTACAAGTCAACTCAGCATGCAATGTCCCTAAACTATCGTAATGTGGTTTCAGCTATTTTAGTTCAATGTAGTAAACAAATAATCACCTCTGAAAAGCCCTCCTGAAGGAGAAAGGTGTTGAACTGTGACATCTGATCAGTGCAGAGCCCAGAATGACAGGTACCTGATTCATCCAGAAACAAAATATTGACAATTGCTTCTGTGGTTCAGTATTACCTGCAAATAAGTCTTCAGTGGAAAGGCAACATCAATGCAAGCAAAATATCTTGAGGCCAAAACCCCAAAGAGCTCCATGTCATGCAACAGAATTTGTTTTGGTGAATGATATAGTGCCAAGGAAAATGTAGAGAAAGAAAATGCCAATGTAAAGCTCGCTCTGTCAAAATAAAGGCTCTGGGAGGAAAAACCTCCTCATGCAAAGCAACAGCACGTGGCAAGTTCACAGAAAATTTGAAGTGGGTCTTACTTCAGTAAGACCTATACTTTGTAATGGTACCTACAATTGGAAATATTGCAGAAATGTCAATATTTGACATCAACAGAAGAGCCAAAGCTGAAGTAACAAGCATGAGCTTTCCACAGTGGATGAAATGCATTCAGTGTATTTTCATTTCAATGAACTACTAAGCAGAAGCAATTTTTATCTTAAGAGAGAAGAAATATGCAGCTTTGAGTTTAATTCCATACTACCTCTGCAGTAGTAATTATCTAATATTCTTTTTCTTATATTCTTTTTCTTAATATTCTTAATATTCTTTTTCTTAATAAATGGCTATTCGCCTCTTTCACATAAGAGGAGAAAAGGGATTTTATTTATTTATTAGTTATTTCTCTCTATGTAAAATGAGAAGAACATTTGTATAAGAGGAGAAGCTAGATTTGCAGAGAAAGCTCATTTCATGTCTCCCAGCTTATGATTGTAGCAGTCAGTGTAGCTCTCATGAAATGTTTTCTTTTTCCCTTCTGACCAATCATTTCTCCTATTTCTGTGTCTAATTTAACTTACTGTGAGAAACCTCAAGAAATATCAGAAATATATTTAAGCTGTCAAAGAGCATGCTGACTGAGGAGGGAGTTTCCTCTGGCAGAGCTAGGGCAGTGCCGAAGGTTGTTCTAAGTTTTGAACCATTTCCTCCACGGCTTCTTGGACTGATGCAAGACCCGTCAGTTGAGGCTTTCTTCTGCGTCACACAAGAATTTCAGTTAGGAGATCACAGAGGAATACTCCTACTGTATCCATTGTGAACTTCATCACAGAGCTCTAAAAATTGGAGTTGCAGCCCAGACCTGGAGTTAGCTAAATTGAGTACCAGCACAGAAAACAAGCACAATTTTGTGAGGTCTAAGACTGCTTTTTCAAATCCAGGGTCATATAATGAATGGGATTTCTTGTACATTCAGTGGGGCGCCCTGTCACCACAAATCCAGCTGTAAGAAGAACCCACTTGTCTTGCAAGAGGGAGAAACAAAACAATTTGTACTTTGACATTTTTCCTTTTATTTTGTCTTTTGAAAAGATAAAAAAAAGGAAATAATATCCCAGAGAGAGAATGACCCATTGCTTTTACCGTTTGAAAAACACCCTAGTTGCATCTTGGCAATGAATTTGGACCGTAAGCCGCTGTTTGCTCAGATTAATGTATATCTTTCATTTGTTCTTTGCAGAGTTATGTATATGTTTATGTTTAGGTATGTTTAAAGAAATAGGGAGGGAAACAAAACTTAACCAAAGGAAATATACCTACTGTATAGGCCCATTGAGATAAAAAACGTTGTTTGGAACATTGAATTCTGGAATCTGAAAAAGAGTGCTTTATCACCTAAACTGGAGACAGTATAACCCACCACATACTCATTACTGCATTGAGGCAGGAAGTACCTTCTAGAAAGGTTATACTTCCTTACAGTGTATATGAAAAACTTCAGGGCTAATTAATCAGAATTTGTATGTAAATTCTTAAGGCATGGCTGATATGACTGAGAGCCTTAGTGAGGAAACAACTCTTTGGTTGGCAGCTATGCTCCTTTTTTGACTGATTGCTTATGAATGAAATTTACTTCTAATGCTCTGTGAGCTTAATAGAAAGAGATTTTCTTCTCATCTTCATAAATCCAACAGTGCCTTCTCATCCAGGGATCAGCTTTTGCACAGCTTCTCACGAAATACAGTGAGATACTGGTTTTCATTGCTTCAAATGGATCATAGAGTCATGGAATGGTTAGGGTTGGAAAGAACCTTAAGGTCATCTGGTTCCAAAGCCCCTGCCATAGGCAGGGGTGCCTCATCTTCCTTCTAAATGCTACCTCAGAGCATCCAGAACACACACACATGGAGGATAACCAAACACACCTGTAGCAGGCTCACTAAACCAATCCCAGACACAGAATCATAGAATAATTAAGGTTGGAAAAGACCTCTAAGATCATTGAGTCCAAACATTAACCCAGCACTGCCAAGTCCACCACTAAACCATGTTACTGAGCACCACATCTGTGACTGAATACACCTGAAAGATTCCTGCTGGAAAATGTTGCAGGCTCGCCCTCGTCAGAAATGCATGCCGCTGCCTGGATAGATGGGGTTTTGCATGCTGGTGAGGATGGGATATATGAGTTAAAAAGGCCTACTGCAGTATCTGCCAAAGCCTGCAAGTGAGGAAGAGGTAAACCCGTAAAAACACAGCCCAAGCCAATATGGTTAGACCACCCATCCCTGTTGCAATGGTTTTCTCAGTCATTCTGATGTTGCCTCATGCTTACGTCTAATTTTTCCTCATCTTTTTTAAGATATTCTGAGATTCTCTGTCTTCATTTCTGGTGAATGAACCAAAAAAGCACATATAATCTGGGAAAGAAAACTGTCAGCTTTAGATTGGTGACAAGGACTATAGACTACAAGGACATAACAGCTTGTGGCTTTACCCTCTGTTTGTACCACACCTAATACAGGAGGGCATTGAGTCTATTACAGAGACACAAAAGAAATATATATTTATGGAAGTGCAGGCCTATTTTCCAGTCCAAGAAAGAAGTATTTGTACCAGGACCTGTGAGAGTTCAAAGCACACCTCCCCCTGAAAAAAAAAGTGCTTACCAGATTCTTACTTCTAGGCAGTTGGGAATACACCAGTAGTTGGTGGAAACAGCAGTGGGATGTGGCCAGGAGTGAGACACACTTAAAAATCTCATCTGGTTTAAGTTATGGCAACCAAAGCTTAACTGATGAGTCTGTGAATTTTTCTAAATGTACAGGTGGATTATGAGCTGAGTATAGCTCCATAAATCCTTCACATGTCTCATGGAACTAATTTGTAAGTCATATAACCATGCTAAACCATGAGATTGAAGCAAAAGTCATGGTCTGATTTGAGAAATTACCCAATTAATCTGCGGCGATGTTGTGTTTCTTTTAAGGGAATAACATCTGGATATTCTGTTGCAGCCATCAAAGAGATCAGTAATTCTTCAAGGAAAAAGTAATTGTGGGACAGAAATGCTTGACACTCCATTAGTTTTGTACATGTAATGATAATTGTCTTATGTTTCTGTCAGAATATTAAACATACGGCTGGATGCCATTAAAAAGACCTCTCACTTGAACTCCCACATTTCTGTTTTGATTGTGGTAGCTATAAAAAGAGATTCATTCACCCTGAATGATCTATCTAAAAGTTAGAAGTGTAACACTGATTTAGCTACTCAAGGCTTTCATTGTACACAAAGGGAAAGAATACGCCCATACACACCTACGTAAAACCTATACGAACATATGAAAATTAAAGAGAATTTTCAAAATCAAACACCAAAAACTGGAAAATATCAAAAATAAGACCACTTTCTAACTCCCATCATATCATAAAGATCAAAAAACCACCACACATCCTTTCAATTCCCTGAGGTATCTGCAAAGGCTCAGTTGGACTCCTCTTTCTAAGAATGAACAGTCCAGCTTCACATAGTAAAGCTGGCTGGAGCATTTTTGACTTCCCATGCCATTCACACATCTTTGGTCAGCAACTGTCTTCAGTGTAGTAGGAAATACACAGCTCAAAGTCCTGCAGAAAAAGAACTAATTTAGTAGATTCTCAATTGAATTCCTAGTTTTAAAATCAATGTCACTCAATGACTTCTCCAAAGTTCAGTTCTAGCTGGACACAAGGTATAGCAGTGCCAGAATTCATCCTTCAAATGAACCTCAAGCCGCTTTTCAGGCGTGGAGGAGAAAGAATGAAGTACAATGTAAAACACTTTTTTGTTTGTTTGTTTGTTCATATTTTAATTGAAGTTACTTGAAATATTTGTTTGAAATGAAAAGACCCAGTACAGATTTTTCCTTAATCACCGCCTAGAAACATTGCAACACCAGAGGATTAATAACAAGAAATGATAGAAGAGAAACTGCTCATGGCCACCCACTAATAATCTGGCTATGTGAGCAAGAAAGAGTATGAGAAATAATACCAGATTCTTGAATCAGAAACATGTAGAAAAAATAAGACAAATTATAAAATCTCTCCCCATATAATTTTTTTGGGAAAAGGAGGAACTACCTCAGGATATGTTAAATACTCTGACATCATCAGGTTGCGTTGCAATATGAACACTTTGTGCTCATTATTATAAAAAAATGAGAAATATAAAAATTTTTTAATATAAAAACCAAGACTAATGACATGTCACACAAAATTGAAAGCTTTCTATGAAAAAGGCTGACCTTATAAAAGCACATTAACAAATAACTGAACTCCTTTTTTTAAGGAAATTTCATCAGAATTGAATATTTTTGGCAAACATTTTGTTCTGATGAAATGGCCTTTCTGAAAAAAAATAAAAATTCAGCTTGTGCAATTGCAATTAGCTGCGTAAACAACCTGTTCATGAGGGACTGCTGAATTATTATCTGTTTGAAAGATCAAGTCATATTTTACAAAAGTGTACTAGCAGAAGAAGCTCCTCCTGGAGTCACACCTTTACAGAGTGACATTGCTTTACAAATTAAACAGCAGCACTAGCCTGGATTTACAAAAGTTGAATAATTACAAGTTTGTGGCTATAGCAGTTGCAATAAGGGAACTATATTTTGAAAAGAAAAAGCAGTGTTGCAATTGAAACATTAAACTTACAGCACTTAAACTGCTCACACCTGTAACCTTAGCTTGTCAGCAATTCCCTTTTCTGTCTTCCCACCACGTAACTGTATTTGATATTTCTGGTACTCAGCACAGATCACAGGGACACACACTAATTAACTGATGTTCTGAAAATATAGGCTTCTGTTTCGCACTGTTTATGACTGCCCTTTTAGAGTTTCTGTGGTATATCAAACATCTGCCCTTTTTAAAAGCGGGATGTCCATCTGAAAAACACAGCCTGCATGCAGCCACCTCAGGGAAGCTGGGACAAAGGAACACAACATTGCCAGAGAGCCAAGGGCACAGACAAGAGAGCAGAAGCGTGACAAGGCTCCTAGTTAACGGGTAAACATCATAAATGTTTATACAAAAAGCCCTTTGCAATGGTTGTTTACCATCCTTTCCAATGGGAATGAATTCTGCATGTCAGGCATAGAGGAGAGGCACCCCCAAGAGCATTGCATGCAAATCCTCCAATATAAAATTAATAAATGTTAAAGAGATTTTTCTTTAATGATTTCCTTTCTCATTACGTCTCTTTTCAGGGAGAGGCCAGGAAAGCGGGTTGGAACAGAGAAAAGCCCATGGGAAGCAATTAATTTTTCAAAATATTCAGCACACATCTTCAGAGTCCCACCTCTGAGAATACTCACTCATATCCATGATACTGTGTGGAATGAGTCGTTGGAGGCTGTCTTGGGCATCCAATTTATTTTAATTTGATAAAACCGAAGGAGAGTCTACCCCGTGTCCCATTTCCCTCTCAAGAAACACCCTGAAAGGCTATGGATTTGCAGAGGGAGTAGCCATTTCTGTCCCCACTGTGCTGCCACAGAAATCTATGAAGATGTGTTTCAGAAGAGGGAGACTCTCCAACTTCAGACAGCGATTAATGCAGACCAGAACATTGCTGTTTGCATGCAAAACAGTGCCTTTTCATCTTGGTTTGCAGAGTCATGGAAGACAGAAAAATTTACAATGATTCTTGAAAAAGACCCATAAAAATATTGGATATTTGCTCTTTTAGTCACATTTTAACAGAACACTGTCGTGGTTTAAGCCCATTCGGCAAGTCAGCCAAAGTACGTGTGTATCCCAGTGTTTGAAACTCCCATCACCCATTGCTCTCAGTGTAGTTTCTAACAGCCTATGGTACTGTTCTGTTTTCCCAGAGGCTGGTTCACGGTAGGGGATATGATATACCCACTCAAGGTTGCAATTTCCTGGTACTTATCCTGGGCTTAAACCATGACAAACACTATGAACTCATTGCTGCTCATAGAAATGGGGTACACACACAGTTCCATTACTCAGCAAAGCACAACATTTCAGGAACAGTTAAAATGAACAGTTACAGTGTCAGAGAAACTGGACATGGTGATGCCTTTTAAAATACCAGATTATTCTCTTCTGAAATAAAATTAACATGCAAAAATTCAGTCATATTTCTCCCATTTGTCAGTCAGCAATGAAACTGACAACTTTTTTAATAGAATCGCAGAATGGTTTGGGTTGCAAGGGACCTTAAGGCTCATCCAGTTCCAACCCCTGTCATGAGCAGGGACAACTTCCACTAGACCAGGTTGCTCCAAGCCCTGACCAACCTGGCCTTATAAACAAAACTGTCCCATAAAAAAAAAAAAAAAAGCCAGCATCTGAAGTTTCAGAAGCACTAATTAAAACCAGTAATTAATTCTACTGTGACAGATCACTGTCATTGCCACTACCTGTAATGCACTATGCATTAATTTTGTTGCAGTGCAGAGACGGGAGAAGGTGTGGGCTTTTATTTTGTGTCTAAAGTGACCATCTTCTTTGGTTTTGTGATGATGTTACTTTGATTTTCAGGTAGGGAACATAGTCTGTGGAGAGCATGTAATGATTGTATAATTTACTAACAGTTCAGTTTCACTGAGGTGAGGGGTGGAAAATATTGGATGTATGTGTCCAGGTTTTTGCAGTAGAGGTTCTTCAGGGGTGTCCTCTGCGAGAAAGTCCCAGAGCTTACCCTGTGCTGGACACAGATGCCTTCAGACAGTTGCAGATGGCTTCAACAGACTAAACACAAGATGTAACTGAGCCCCTCTGCCAAGCTCATGGCATCACTGGGAAAACGTATTTAAGAAGGACAAAATGCTGTGAAAAGTGAGGCAAAAAAATAGAGAGAAAATAAATTCAAGAAATGATCCTTCAAATATCAAGCTCAGAAAAAGAGGTATATCGGGATGTGGTCCACGCATTGGAGCAGAGATTCACCTGCAGCCAATGCAGAAGACCATGCTGGAACATATATCCACACTACAGAACATGGAGACACACTTGGAAAAGCCTCTTTCTCCACAAGCTACAGAGAAAGCCTAAACTAGACTACAGCTACATGGCAGCGCTACAGTTACAGGACACAAGGGATTGCTTATGGCCTTTAAATAGATACTCTGTCTTGTTGTGGAATAATTTTGCCTCACAGGCAAGATATGATTAGATTCAGTTATGGCACTTCTCTTTCTGTCTTCCCAGAGCTTGACTTCTCTCTCCTTCAGAGACTCAGAGCCAACAAAGCCAGCAGAACAAAAGCTTAAAGGATGAGAAGGTGTATCATTTTTAGGATCCATAAAAATTCAGTATATGTTTCTTCCTCCTTCTCTAGTTTGTTAATATTAGAGGGAGATTCTGCAAATGCAGTTGATTTGAATGGAAGCCTAGAGCCTCAGGGTGAAAGCGTAGTGAGCAGGAAGGAGACTGGTGCCGTAGCCACTCTGAAAAAGTGTAAAATCATGGATTTCTTCTTCATTGATTTACTGAAAAAATTATTTGTAAACATTTTTTAATACCCACCAAAAAGACTGGATCAAATCATGCTGTTAAAAAAGCATGGAAATCACTAGCACAGGTATGCGTGTATGAATGTGCACAAGAATTTAGGGATACAATGCCAATGTTAAATATAGCATTCACTAGCGTATTAAGGTGCATTCTTACATCAACAGGGATACCTGTGAGACTACACTGCTCTTAAGCACTTCACTGTCATTAAGATGAATTCTGCTTTGTTCAGTCAACAAGCAGGTGAAGAGAGGTGAGGAATGCTTCTACCATCATTTTCATGAATGCATTTTGTCGTAGCCTTCTCAGTTAGAACAGAGAACTAAAAGCAGATATTTCAGTCTGCTTTCCTAGCACAAGAATCCTTTCTAATTATCAATGCGTTGAAGATTTTTGGGAAATTAATACTGCAAAGGGATTTTTTGAAACATAGTTTTGAGGTCAGCTGAGACATCACCATGGAGATCATGTTCCACCCATACAGTTCTGCAGCTGCATTTCAGATGACCTTGAACTTCTGATTTATGGAAGGCTGACATTGTATCTGCATTAATGTTTAATAGTGATTGCCTTGCTGCAGCAAGAAAGAGAGAAGACAAGCAGCGTAAATTGTCCTGTCCTGTCACTGGAACCCAGGCGTCCTTGTGCAAGTCATGTCAGACAAGATAAAAGAACAGGGCATCAATAAGACATACAGAGGTAAATCTATGCAGTTATTTTTATCAGCCTGATAGTAAGGCACACATGTGCAAGGTAAGCCCTGTTCTATAGACAGTGGTGAGGGACCAGCATATCTCAGCTGAGATCTGTTCACACAAGGAAGAAATCTTTCTTAATTTTTCATGTCAATCTCCTTCTCTCTGTCTCCTTAAAGCCATTCCCCCTTTTCTTGCTCCTACAGGCCCTTGTCAAAAGCCCCTGTCCAGGTTTCTTTTTGGCCTCCTTTACGTATTAGAAGACTGTTACAAGGTCTCTTTAGGCCTCCAGCACCATCAGTTCTGACCATCCCTCATGACATGAAAATTTTCCTGTCCAGAAAAGTTCCCTTTTTGATAGCTGAGCAACTCACAGCTAACCTGACTGGAGATCCCCAAACCAGTCTTTCTGCTGTGTCTCTTGGGAAGATTTATAAGGAAGGAGACTAGAGTCCTACTTGGCCAGCAGAGGCCTCTGTAACGAGCTCCACATGAGCATGAAGGACGCCTCAGTCAAAGCACTAGGTTCTAGGGACCTATTTTTTATTACAAAATCTACTATTGGTCTCCTGAATAAGCACTGGCCACATACTTTTCAACATACTCTGTCTATAAAACCGTAGTTGTAGTATTTCAGCAACATGGCATGGAGTGCCACAGACAGCTACACTGCTGCAGTGGCCTGTTTCTACCTGGTTGGTCTTTCAGTCAGCATCTCACACTATCTCAGTTTGGCCAACAAACACCATTCAGAGGTAAGAAATACGAGGAAAGAGAAGTATGAGTCCAGGTGGTAAAGTTTCTCAGCCCATCCTGTCACATGGGCTGATTGGAGCAACAGGCAATCTAGCTCCTGCTAGCCTTAAAAGGTCTGACCTGCACTTGCTATGTAATCACTGGTGGGGACTCAGTGATATGGAACTGCACAGAAAGAGAGGCTCATCATGGCTTTCTTCTGAGGACAACTTATCCAAGGGAGCACTACTGAAGAAGAAAAGAGGAGAGAAATAATCCCAAAATCTTAAGGGTTGTTAAGAAAATAGGTTCTTTGGGCTGAATTCCAGTTAAAGGAAAGAAAACGTAGTAGTCTTTTTTGTGGATGGAAAACGTGCAGTAGTGTTGTCCCTCAGGTTTAGGTTAGCATTCTCATCAGAGAACTTGTGAAGGAGCTGAACACTGAAACTTCTAGTCTTGCTGATGATAGTATTTCAGGTAGTCTAATGACACAGTTAATGATGAGGCAGTCCAGAGGACCTCTTTGAACTTATTTTTTTGGCAAAGGAATGGCTGATGACTTCTATCATAAATAAATACAAGACAGTGGGTCTGAAGAAAAAATAAATCTAAGCCATGTCAGTGTGGCACTGAAGAACTTGCAATTGTGGCTCTAAACAGCTCTCAATATCACTGTAGACAGGTCTCCGCCATTTTTGGTTCAGCACGCAACAGCATTGTATTGAAGAAAAAACAGAAGAATGCTAAGCACCACCAGGCAAGGATGGAGGACAAGATGTGGGAAATCATTCTTCATGATAACAAGGCATAAAAACAGGGCACACCTATTTTATAGCCACTGTGTGCAATTCTCACCTCTCTACGTGGGTGGTGCTGAGGATCACACAGATAAAGGCAATAAGGTGGTGGACTTCTAGAGAATGTGGATTAGGAGACCAGGACTTTTTCAGTTTGGAAAGAGAAAAACCTGGGAAGAATATGTGCGTATTTATTAAATCATGGAAGTGGAGGAGAAGGTAAATGCATAACTCTTCTGCAGTCGTAGAGCAAGGGGGCACTAGGTGAAATTCGTATGAAATTGCTTCAAAGCTAAAAAAAAGGCCAGTAGGGAATAATCTTGTAGAATCTACTCTCACAGGAGGATGGGGAAGCAGACCATATTAAAAGTCATTTACAATGAGCCCGTAAGCACGTAGCTTAACCTCCCACCTGCATGAGAAGACAAGTTGCCATGATATCCCTAATCACTAAGTAAGATTTTCTTCCTCGCAAGGCTCACTTCTGCCAGCTCTCTCACCTGTACTCCCTGACACTATCCAGCCAGCGAGAGAAAGCAGGGAAGAACGCTAAAATGACAGTGGAGAGGCTCCCTATGGTATATATGGGATTTTCTAGAAATAAAGAGTAAAGCACGATGTTTCCTATTCCTGCCGGTTCTCCTGACAGCCTGGATACCTGCAGGTGGCCTAACTCATGATAAGAGGCAGAGAAGATGGAGCAGTCTAGAGGTAAAACTAGCCACAAAAAACAAGACCAACCTCCCTGGTGGTGGCTGCATAAAAGAAAAATCTTTTAAAAAGAATTACTGAAAGACCGTAGGAGAATGCCAGCTCAGAGAGGAATCTGCTTTGGAAAAAAAATCAAACAGAACAAGCAGACAGAAAAAGTGTAGAAGGAACTGCCAAACCACAAGTAGAAGCCATTTTTTTGTTCCATTTGTCCCAGAAATTGAGAATCTTCTGTCTTATGAAGCATTTTGGCATAGGAAAACGACTTTAGATACTTATTAAAAGGTATTTGAATAGGGAAGCGGGGAACAATAAGTGTGCCAGGGCACTACCAATCCAAAGAGAACATTCAAGGGAGCTGCAATTGCTCAGCTTCAACATCACAGATACAGTAGTGCTGGAGAAATTATTTAAATCTGCTAAGGACTGAAACACTAGAAGGGAAAGAGAAGGTAGACCCAAATAAGAATGGCTGTTGCTTGAAAACAGCATCCTCTTGTGTAGAGAATACACTGATCCAGCTCCTGTGAAAGAAAGTCTGCAGGCTTTGAGCCATGCAATGTGTAGACGTAGGTGGCAGCATGTAGTAGCAAGAAGTAGCTTGGCAGTGGTCTGCTTCTTAAATTCAGCCCCTGCACACAGATGCACAGCAGATCCATGATTGTCCAAATGCTTGAAAGAAAAGGCGGGATGACCATTTCAAAAAAGACCAAAGGGATAGCACTCTTCTCACGGATCCTGATCGTAACTTCAGAAAAAGTGGTGACACTGGCTGCGGAGAAGAGTGCTGCGTGGAGGATGGCCTAAACTCTGGAAGCTCCTCAGCCCCTTCCTGGTATTCACTTTTGAGGAAGAAAAATTACATGCCCCTGCTCATTAGAGAGCGGTTGGACTAGATAACATTTGATGGTCCCTTCCAATACAGACTATTCTATGATTTGTTTGCCTAATTAGAGACAATTTCCATTATTCAGTGCCTGTTGCCTTTCATCTAGTATCTGCTGCTTTCATCACGTATTCCTAGACTTTTCTAGATGCTGCTTTTTCATATACTTAATTGAATCTACATTGCATCGTTCCTTCCTCTGTTCTGCTTCGGTAGTCCAGTTTTGCCTGAGTTGCTTCCCCGTATAGATTACGTACATGACATATGACATCTGAAAATGCTTCCTCCTCATTCAATGAAGGATCACAGTGAAGGTGAGATCTACCTGCAATCTAGATGAAACTTCTACAAATGTGATAAATGTTATCATAGAGTCATGGAATCAGAGTGGTTTCGGTTGGAAGGGACCTTAAACTCATACACTTCCAAGCCCCTGCCACAGGCAAGGACACCTTCCCCTAGACCATGCTGCTCCAAGTCCCAGCCTGCAAAATATTCTACTGCATGGAGAAGTCACGCAGGCAGTGAGTACACCAAAATAATAGGTTTCATCTTTAAAGAGCATAGAATTTACAGCCCGCAAGCTGATTGCTTGAATGCCAGAAAAATAAAGACGGTTTCGAGCACTTTCAGTCTGATCAAAACATCAGCCTTTCCTGAGAATTCTTTAAACTCCAGACATCAGAGAGTGCCTTTCTTCTCCTTCGTCTTTGAATAGAGCCATCCTTTCAAAAGACATAAAGAGGAATATATCCTGTTGACAAATATTGCATAATGGAACTTTGCAGCTCTTGAAGAAAGGAAAAATATCTGATTTGAATGTCTTGTGTTTTGGGTTTGGTTTTTTTTTTTTTTAAATGAGCTTTTCCCTTCATAGAAAACAGAAGAACTGGCAAATGGGCAAATGATACAACGCTGAAGCTGTCAGAGCAGCTCTCCTGAGAATTTTTAGTCTGTCAGATTTGTCACTATCCATCACACTGATTGCTGTGTCACTTTACATCTTGAATGAGCATTTCTTGGCAAAAACACCCCTAAACTTTCCTTGCAGGCTTTGCCACCTGCTTTCCCTGCAACTGGGGCAGAGGGCTGATGCTATTTTTCTACTCCTCCAGCAACTGAGGAATGCCTTTTCGTTTCTTTCACACTGGAGACCCCGAAAACTAGCGTTCAGTTAAACAGAGAAGATATAGATGACAACTGAAGTTTTGTTTCTCTGTCAAATCATAAATACTATTCTAGGAGCCATTTGTAAAGTGGCACATATTCCTTCATGCCACACTGCTATCTCTCCTTCCTCTGGGAGACAGATCTAGCATATGGGGCTGAGGATCCAGACTGGATGATGAGCAAGATATGTCTGCTGTGCATGAGACAGAACTGGGGAATAACAGGTGGAGAAGGAAGGCAAATTATAAGACATGTCATAGAGAGGAAGGCAAAACAGAGAAGGAAGTGATATGCTATGCTCTTTGCCTCATTTTCCCTCTTGTGCTAACAAGTAAGATCCCTTCTACAACAAACTTTAAAGGAGGAAAAATAAATTATCCTTCTTTTGCACATGTGGAGAAATTCAAGAAGTATACGGAAAGCATTTCTGCCATTGCCCCATATGCCAGTAAGTAAAACCGTCAGTATATGGAGCAATAAAACAGTACATGCACAGAGCAAACAGATGTACTTAATTAGACTTATAATTTTTCTAAAATTACCAGACAAGAAGACAAACAGGCAACAGTACTTTGCAGTTGAACAGCATAGAGCAAGTCAACAAAAATTTCAATGTGAATTGGTCATCTAAAGGATAAAGGCTAAAGCTTTGCAACAGGACAGAGAGCAGTGGCAGAGGATGGAAAACTAATTGCTTTAATTAGTTCAAACAACAGAGGAAGATGATGAGGATTTCTGGATTATTCAAAAATGCAATACTTCTTTGAATCTAATCATTACAGGAGTGAAAAATTAAGTCCATAGGAATTTTCCTTTATGCTCTGAATTTGTTATAGCTGTTTCAACTGTCAAAGCAATTTTAGACCTGACCTAGAAATATCTTCTGCCTTATTGGGAAAAAATGCCTGAGACTGATTGCTGTTGCAGAGACATCTATTAGCTCACAATAGAAGAGCTGGGGAGAGCAAGGAACCCTGGTAGCTAGAGCCTTTGGGCTCTAGTTACACAAGTAATTTTTCTCAAGCTTCTGCAGTGTGTATGGCCTTTACACACAACTCATATACTTACATTTTCTCAACAGAAACTCCCTTCTCTCCAGTTGGCCTTTTTCTTTCTAATGTCAGGCAAAAATATGCTAGTGAAACTTTTTCAAGTGTCATTCACAACTACTGAGAAAATTAGCTGAAACTTTCTAAATTTCTTTGTAAAAGTTTGGAGTATATCCTTATACGAATCTTCCATACCTAAAGCTGACCTTCAAGAAATCTGTAGAGGGGCTTTTGACAAGGGCCTGTAGGGACAGGAAAAGGGAGAATGGCTTTAACCTGACAGAGGAGAGAGTGAGATGAGATCTTAGGCAGAAGTTCTTCCCTGTGACGGTGGTGAGGCCCTGGCACAGATTGCCCAGAGAAGCTGTGGCTGCGCCATTCCTGGCAGTGCTCAAGGCCAGGTTGGATGTGGCTTGGAGCAACCTGTTATACTGGAAGCTGTCTCTCCCTGTGACAGGGTCTTGGAACTGGGTGAGCTTTAAGGTCCCTTCCAGCCCGAACCACTCTGTGCTTCTGTGATGAATGGCATTCAGCCAAAGGCATACTCTTGGAATGGAAAAGTATCAGCTAAAATGCAAGGTGTATACTAAAATGCCAATCATGTTTAGGTGAGATATCATTGAAAACATCATCCACAAAGCACAGTAATTCTTCTCCCAGCAGTGCCAGAACCAGTTAGTTACAGTGATTGTTCTTCTCTTCAGACTTACTTTAGCTCTCTTTCTTTGAAGAGTATAAGTCAGCAAGTGGTATGTTTAATTCCTGATTACTCAGTCTTTTTGAGACATATGCCTCACTGATATTTCCAGAATAAGGTCTGCAGGGAGAAATGACTTGGGAGCCAGTACCAACCTCTACAATAGAAGTGCCAGACTAACTACATCCAGTATGGAGCTTACTGAGAACCTTGGTTTTTGTGACTTTGTGCACCATCTGCACATTGGCAAGTATCTGCACCACAGCTGGAAAAGGTTCAATGAGTTGATGAGGCACATTTTGGAGCAAAAGTGATGTAAATAACATTCTGAAATTTGTCTTTGGTTTTCTGAAAAAACCTAGGTGCGTTTTCAAACTATGGAAAAAGGGAGGCGAGAACTATAATGGATATTGTCAAATTTATACTGCTAATAATCTGGACAACCTGGAGGAAAAAAGTCTGCTCTCCATCTTTTCCCTTTGTAATTTTTGCAATCTTTCCCTACCTCAGGCCCTTGTGATCAGTTCCAGGTGCTGGCAGAGCATTCCACTCTCCTATATGTGATCTGTGCATGGTTCTGAATGCTGTGCACCAGATGGGAACTATATAGCTGATAGCCAGAATCTATGGCAAATGGAGGTAAAATAAATTGCTCTGTCTGCACCTGAAAGCCTCAGCAAGTTATTATATTAACATCTGCCTGAAGCATGTCTGAATGTCCTAGTTTGCTGTGCTGTAGTTATGTTTTGCTGTGTAATAATTCCCACAACACTGCCTTATCAACAGGGCAAGAAAAGTAGCCTAGGAAAAGCTGAATGCTGAAAAAAGAAGTGGAAGCAGCAAGTATTCAGTGCTGGCCTCATTCTGACTACTGAAGCACTTAGAAAATGTTTTATTGCCAGGATAAGCTGTTAGGGACCAATTATATCTCACTAATAAAACCTGACACCTAGTATCAGAAAGGTGATTATTCACCTTTTTCTCATCAGTTATCTCTGGCAGGGAACAGCCAACGTAAAAGCAAAGACCAGCTCTTCTGCCTCATTGACAGTTTCTCCTTGCAGCAATATTGGTCTCTGGAGTTTGTGAAGAGAGATAAACAAGCAGAGATGACCTGCCTGGTCAATTTCTGGAGCAAAACTCAGCTACAGATACAGCTATGACATTTCTTTGAGTTGGAGCAGCTTCTGAGGTATTCACTAGAACTGTATTTATATCATTCCCAGAGTTCACTGATATCCCAGTAATACATATACTTTCAGAAGAACCGAGCACTTTCCCTGTGGTCTCGACTGGCATTATCATAATTGTTGCTTTCTGAAACCATTTCAAAAGCAACTGCTGGAGTAGGAAGATCTTTTAGCTGTTCAGGTTGGAAAACAGCTTAGACACAGGACCAGGAAAGTGGCAGAGAGCTTGCTCTCTCAGGACCATACAAAGGATTCATCTTAGGTAACATTTGCATGCTAACTAGAGTGACATGGCATGGGGCTGCCTGTCGTTATTCTCAAAGAAGTGCAAGAATCTTGTTTTCTCTTTAGTAATAACTAATAACTCATTTGACTTCTGTGTTCTGACTTAAGTTTTACCCTGTGTGTTCAACACCTTGCATGGTGAATCTCTACTCTCACAAGTGGTGCCTACATACAAGCTATCAAAAGTGTGTATTTTGTTATAAAACAATTGTTAACCAAATAAAATGCTCTCTACTGTATTCAAAAATATATCCTGGGGTAAAAGTTGGACTTGATGATCTTAAAGGTCTTTTCCAACCTAGTTGATTTTATGATTCTATTTATTTCCTTTATTTAACTGGGACAATCTTTTGATATAATGAAGCATGGAAATGCAAACATAAGTTTCCTGGAGGTGCAGGGAAAGAAATTTGGTGTATTTTTCGTATTTAATATTTATGCTTATCAGTGATAGATATTAGTCACACACATAACTTTTTCGAGAGGTTTAAATAGCTATCAGGAAGCGGATCAAATACATCAACAACAGATTAATTTGTGAATACATTTAAGAGTAGATACCTGTTTTACACATTGTATCTTAAGCCTTCTGCTTCTGGCATGTAAATAATTCAGATATTTAGGAAGGTCATGTATTCTATTCCGTAAACTTAATCTGGATTTCGTGTTCCACAAAGGAAGTTCACGGGAGTCATAGGGTCTCATTCTATATATCTGAGAGTGAAAGTCTCCACCAACACGGACGTTATGGAAGACACCAACATCTTTGGAAAGTAAAACTCATTTCAGGCTTCCATGATGTACCAGTAAAAAAGAAAAGAGTTTACCATTACAGTGAGAGTTAGCCCAGCAAGACATTCCCTAGGGTCTCATCTTCCTTTCCCCTGCATGTTCACGAAAGAAAGTCAGGATGCAGGTTTCTGCTAACTGCCATTTTAAGAACAAAAGCACTTTAGGAGATTTTCAAGTGTCATGGCTGCATGACGCAAGCCAAAAAGCTTGGTAGTACAGTTGACATTTTAACATATTCAGCGCCTGTTGCCCTACATGCCCAGAAAAAATAAATCTGTAATTACACTCTCCATCTCATGGGAGCTTTCGTGCGTCTAATAAGAATGGCTGATGGGAATTCAGCAAACTGATTTGATGGTTTTCTTTGGGATGTCTACTCCCCATGAGCTTTCTGCTTGATACATTGCCAGCTGGGTTGGTTTTTTGGTTTGGTTCGTTGGTTGGTTTGGTTTAGTTTTGATTTGAGGTTTTTTTTTATTTTTTTGGGAAATTGCAGGCAGCAATACAGTGTGAACAACACTACTCACTGGTCATTTCTTCCAAAAGCCAAAGCCACCAAGCACTTGCATCTCAAAAGGGATAAATGTTAAGTTCTCCCCTTTGTTCTCTCTATACCATGGTTAACTCAACAGCACACACTTTGTTCTCCCAGCCCTACTCCTGCAACCTACGTAAGATATCCACAAGGACAGACTTGAGCCTGTGGAAGGAGATGCAGTAGCATTACTAGTGCACATAAACCTAAAGTAATGATGTGGGATGATCACATCATGTCCATGGCAGCAAGCCTGAGGAAGGGCGCTCACCTGAACAGCAAAGAGAGGTCATCTATTCCATGGGAGACATCTGACATAAACCCAGAGCTGCTGTGTTTAAGTTTCTGATGTGTTCACCCATCCTAACCGTCCACAACGCATGCCTTGTTTCTCTGCTTGTCTTCTTTCTGTTCCCATCTTTCACAGACAGAGCTTTATCTTGAATGGGCTGCTGAAGAAAAAAAGAGCTGCGTTTGATGGGAAACGGAAAATGTACTGCTCTCGACCAAGGAACACATGCATGGTTTCTCTATAAGACTCCTAAGGGCTGTTTCTCAGCTCCCTGCTCATCTGAGCTGTGGATTTCGCCTAGAAGTGAGGTCAGCGTGATGGCAGCTGGTGATACGAAAGCACAGGAAGTAGTTTCTCCCTCTGCAAAGGGAATTACAAAAGTATTGCCTCTAAATATTTTAGTGTCAGTGCGGACAACACTTTCCTGCTTTCTCAAGTAAGTGGTCCAGGTTGCAGCAGAAAAGGACCTGTTAAAGACCAAAAAACCCAAAAATCTCTAAATACTGCTGCTGTTCAAATTTGTTTACCAGGTGATCTGAAAAAATAATTAACTAACACTTTTGTCCACTTAGCATTGCTAATGATAGCAAGAATCTGTTAACTGAAAGGCAGTTATCAATGCCACAATCAAAACAATATCCTAATTTCTAAACGGGGCACTCAAATCGTTGCTGATGGGCTTCCTAGCCCATGGTTTCACCAGCACAGGTTTGCCACAGAGCAGAGTCTGGCTGTTAAATCTAGAGGAATCTGTGTTTTGTCAGTGCAGCTAGAATGGACTTCATTCCCTCCAGCTTTAACTTTTTTCTGCCCTCTCTACCCGGTGACATTGTGAGTAATTAAAGTACTTTTCCCTTCCAAAAAAGAATGAATAAATGAAGAAAAGAAAGAATGAACAAATAAATGAAAGAAAGAAAGAAACAAAGAAAAAGGGAAATCTATCTTAATAAAAGGTAGTAATTCTTCTGAGATTTTCATTTGAGGTTGTCGGAACATAAACATTCTGCATACCGAAAATACAGTCCAACCTTCCTGGACATCCTCATCTGAAGTCAGCAGAGATATTTATCCATTTTTTCATGAAAACCGCCATCTGTGCTGAAAGATAGGGAGCCAGAAACTACTAATATTTCATCCAGCATATGATTAATTGCAAATTCTTTACCCTGACAAAAGAATGAGGAAGAAAATACATCTGTATGTGAAAGATAAACTTTTGCAAGTGGCTCTAATCTCATCATCAGGATCTTCAGTTTTCCTCCCACCAGGAGTGTGAAGATGGAGACCACAAGCTTCTTTTGCTCCTTGAATTATTAAGAAAAAGCCATGGCTGGCTCAATCTTTCCACCATATTCCACCCATAATAATAAAATATTTAAAAGCAATGAAAACCAAGTTAACAACACATCAAAAACTGTGAACTGTGTCGAAATTTTTTCCTTTTCTTTCCCCACATTTTCACCAACAATCCTCCAGCACACCATGTAATGGGAATTAAAGGACTAATCTCAAACTGATTATCCTTCCCAGGTTTACAACATTATCAGCTGCTTACATACTTAATTGTACATTTCTGTTTATTTATCAAGTTTAAATGATCTCTGCTATGATAGAAACACAGGAAAGAAGAAAGTTTGTCAGCTGACAGAAAGCAGCCATCAATTTCTGCGAAAACTGGGCTCAAAGCTGACTTATTGCGTGAGATTTCACCTTTATTATCCATTCTCATAATATTTTTTCAGAAACTGACACAGAAAAATGAGGTGCAAAGGTATGCTAAGAGCACAGCTTTGGAAATCCCTCATTCCTTAAGTAAAAAAAAAAACACAGAAGAGAGCTGTGGGGAGCGGAGGAGGAAGTGAATGAACGCATTTAGTCTTCAGGAAGCAGTTTTTGTGTCTGGATTTTACTTTTTTTTATCCACACTGAAAATATTATGAATTTTTTCAGCAAATTTTCTGAAAATTTTGCATTAACTGTTCTCACAGATGTGTATGTTCCAACAGTGAAATGACTTCTGGCAGATCTGGATGAAATAGATTCTGTTCATCTGAGATATCGCTGGAGAGCATAAGAGGGAATAAAACTCTCTATACTGGTCTTGAGAGGTAAATTAATGTCTCTCTAAATCCCAGTGCTTTCAAGACACACAGACCGTCAACAAAAATTACTTTCTTGTGCCAGCTATAGAACTGCCCTGGAAGTCTACTGGCCCGCTACTGAAGGTTTGGTCCATGGAGAAGGAATTTAGGAGTCAGTGTAAGTCTTCATACAGCATAAAATTAAAATTCGGAACTAATTATTATTCCCATGGACAACAGGGGAAAAGTAAGATGGGAGTGAAAGTTAACATAACACCAGTGCATTCTCGCTTTCAAGGCCTGTATGCTCAAAACAGTACATGTATCCCTTCAAATTCACACACAGCAGACCAAGCAATTGCGAAAGATTCCTCTGCTTTCTTGATATGAAAGCATTGATGTTTAACCACTCTTTTTTTTTTTCCGATCTTAGCTCTAGAACATTGCCTGTTTCCCTAGGTTTATTTTCAGGACTCTTTGCCTACTCTGCTTGCAGTCAATAACTTTGCAAAAGAAGTTTTCACATGACTCATTCTTTTTCCTGGATGATCTAACAGCTTGTAAATAAAAAAAAGATTTATGAAGAGATACATTGGGGAGGTTGTGTCTGGATTGCTTTTATCATTAAAAAATATCACCACCTTCTGTTGCTTCTGTCCAACAAGGCTGATGTTCGTATGTAAATCCTCTTCAAAGCATGCAAATGAGGTACGTAAAACTGAGCAGAGTCCATGGAGAATTCCCTGTTTCAGCAGGATTGCTGTAAGTTATGAGCACCCTGGAGGATGCACTAAAGTATCTAAAGAGGCATTCATCTTTATAGAGTACTCACCTCTCCTTTCCTTACTACTTATTAAGCTCACTTTTAAGTCATTCCAACTGCAAGTAAAGGCAGAAAGGTTGCAGAAACTTACATAATCTTGAGGTAAGGCTTCATGCTTTCAAAACTAAATTCATGACTTTGCAGACTGAACCTTCCTAGAATGTCACTTATAACAAGCATAAATTTGGCTTCTACTATGGGGCAAACCATAAGTACTTTGTGTAAGAAGTTATTTCAGTTGATTACTGGGTGAGGAGGGACAATGCATCCTCGCAGGATTTGAAATAAGCATACCTTTACAGTGCTCTTGGAGCAGCAAAATGCTTAGTAGGTTTCAGTGGGTTTCCAACACAGAGGCAGGGGCAATGTACTTAACAGAGACAGGGGTTTAGAGATCTACATGTTTAGGACTCTGATCTTAGGTTATGGTCTGTAGGGCACACCAACTCCTCTTCAAAAAAGGGTTTTCAAAACACAGTCTCTCAGGAGTGCATATTCAATCCCACCAGAGGATTTTCATCTCTGAGGGGATGCAGAGGGAGCTAGACATATGGTCTTACATATGCCAAACACCACTACTGCATGCCTACTAGGTGCTGTTCAGCCTTGATGGGATTAGGCCATGATGCCCTGTGGAGCTCTGGACCATTGTACTGATCTGCACAGATGAGTTCACCCTGCTAAAGTCTATCTGTAAGGGTTGTAGATAGACTCAAGCTCCTCTCATCAGAAGGCACGCTAACCCAGCAGCCAAATACTACAGGCACATAGCAGGGCAGGTGCTGGATGGGGCAGCAAAAGTCACTTCTCTCTGATGATATAACCTCCCCATGCTTGTGTCACTCCCAGGTAGCACTGTACTCATATGGCTTGAGGGGTACATAGCTATTCAGCTCTGTCTTCTTCCGCTCCAGGAGAATTTTTTATCCAAACTACCAACCTGCCTGCCCTCATGGGAATTAGGGCAGGTTATCCTCCTTAATAGACAGTTAAACAGAGACTGGTTACCTGTGGCTTCGCCACCTGACACAAGCCTTTCCTAACCTCTAATACCTTCAGGACGTTGGATTATCGCCGGTCATATGCATACAAAGAGGACAACACTCTCAGGTGGAGTATCCACAGAAAATAGTAGAGGACATAAAGACTACCACCTTGTTCATTAATTGATTATGCTTCCTTTCAGCTCCTTGACAAGAAGGCTGAGCAGCTAAATCAGAAAGGTTAAGTACCTCACTAAGGTGTGACACATCCAAAATTGCACTGCGTATCCTGGCCACTACGAACTGATTAATGGAGTTTTAAGAGCAAAGGAAACTCTTGCACAAAGGTGAATAGGATGGTGGGTGACAGGATAAAATGCTGTTAAAATATACAAAGAAAAATCCTGAATTCATTAGAAAATAAAATTAAGTACCAGTCTTGATCTCTGAAGACATCAAAATTTATTGGAAAAATAATACAGGAAAGTCAAAAGGCATGAGAGGAAAAGAAAAGCTGAGTTTCCAAAGCAAACATTTGTTAAAAGTATATTAATTAACCAAGATAAAAACAAAATCAGTATGTCCTTAAAGGAAATCTATAAGCATGGAAAAAGACTCTCAGTATCTCCACTGTGAGCATCCGCAGAACAAATAACACACCAGCCACTAATCTCCTATGTCAGGCCAGCCTTCTCTGACAGAAAGGCAGAACAGACAAACACTAAAAACTCTGCGTAAAGAGTGCAGATTCACCCCCTCTCTCAGCTATCCCCTGATCATTATTTATGTCAGCTTGAGCATACCTGGAAGGTGCTCCAGATGTGCACAATGGGAGGTAGGAGGATAAGCAGGACAATATATATATACTCAAGTATAGTTTGAAGATGGGATGAAACAATTGTTATGGTTTTATTAAGCAATCACATAGTCACAATAAACAGTATGGTAAAAGAGATCAAAATATTGCACCATTTTCCTCTGCCACAAATAATATCTAGCTCCTGGAATCTGAGGAAAGCTGCAACACCATAGAAATCTTGGAGATTGTTTTTTCCAACACCATATATACAATCTCTTCTTTTGACATAAAAATTGATGTTTTTGATCTAACCCAAAGTGCCATTTAGCTCATCTTGTCTG
Source organism: Psittacula derbiana (assembly GCA_029814625.1). Taxonomy (NCBI): domain Eukaryota; kingdom Metazoa; phylum Chordata; class Aves; order Psittaciformes; family Psittacidae; genus Psittacula; species Psittacula derbiana. The sequence continues at coordinate 102,529 of JAPWDL010026376.1, read as the reverse complement.
GAGTTGTTTAGTGTCTACATTGAACAAGAGCAAATATATTGGAGAGCAGAATAGGACATTCATACAGCAATACTTTATAAAATGCTTTCCTAATCACCAATAATTTGCATTTCTAGGACTTCCCCAGCTAAAGAAGATGGTTTTATATTTAAGAGACCCCAATTCATTTCTTCCCTAAGAATTTGTATAGCTGCCTTTTAGACCTGTGTCAATTTTTAAGTCACAGTGTCCTGTTATGAGTTATAATGATTAGTGGTAAGTTGTGTAAAAATCATTCCTTTTGTTTTGAAACCTCTTCCTTCTAATTACATGAACTGCTTCTTAAGTTTTTTGTTTTGAAGAGATAGTATACAGTCAAACTCGTTTTACTTTCTCCACACCATGCAACATATTCTTCTCATATTCCTTCTCAGTTTTCCCTTTTCCATGGCAAAGTGTATTTATTATTTTCATAGTACTAGCACTCTTTTCACTCATTCCCAAAGCCATCACACTTCTTTAAGTATTCTCCTTCTTTATACTATATTTTGTAGTAAACCGATGCATTTCAAAGCAGTTATAAATGACTGATGTTCTGCATGGGCATGCAGAGCTCCTTACAGAGAATAGCGAATCATGAAGCTTAGATAAGCAGGAGTAAGCAACAAGGCATTCAGGACGTCTGTCATTTCTCCAGCACAGTGAAAATTTATCTGAACATGGACTAAGTGAAATTATAAAACAGAATCATAGAATCAACTAGATTGGGAAAGACCTTCAAAATCATAAAGTCCAACCATTCCCCTAGCTCTGCCAAGTCCACCACTAAACCATGTCACTAAGGGCCACACCTACACACTTTCTGAATACTTCCATGGGTGGTGATTCCACCACTGCCCTGAGCAGCCTGTTCAGGCTTTTTTCAAGCTTTTTCTTGTTTGAGATTTAGGACGAGGTTTTCTTTAGCAAATTTTCAGTTAAGTCTCAGACTTAGTGCCATATCTAAGAACCCTGCAAGGGGAATTTGAACATCACTGAGAACTCTGCAAGAGTTGATATATTCTCTTAAGGCTGCAGGAGTTTTACTAAAAAAAACACACACAAGGAAATCCAATTCGACAAGAAGTACAATATTCTCTAGCTCTCAGGATTATAGCAAGAGCTAGATAACATGGCTCAACAATATCACAAGAGTTCTATTTCCATAAGGCTAACAAAATCAGTCCCATGTGTGCTAAAGACACAAATCTTGCAGATTTCATGGAGAATGATGCAATTTTGTATATTTCAGCATAGTCATGCCTTCAGCTGAGTTTCAAAGCCGTGGATAAAGTCTTGCTCGACTCACAGCTGAGAGGAGCATAATAGCAGTGACTACTTTATGAGCGTGAAAGACGCCAAGAATGTAAAGAAATTCTCCAGATGGCAACTGTGAGAGTCTGAAAATAAAAGGACAACTCCAAAGTTATCTTCACTAGGAAAAAGTCTTCATCAGTAATAATCCCACAAGTGGAACATCAAAAGAAGAAAAATGAAATTAGTAGTATTGTTTGCTCGAATGGACAAGGCAACGAAAAACCTTGCAGGAATATCTATTTTAAAAGAGCAAGTACAAGATTATGATGGTTTTTTATGATGGATTTTACTTTCAGCCTCTCTACAAAACATGAACACTAGGTATCATATAGAATCATAGAATGACAAAGTGGTTAGGCCTGGAAGGGCCCGTAAAGCTTATCCATTTCCAAGCCCCTGTCACAGGCAGGGACAACTTCTGGGAGACCAGGTTGCTCCAAGCCACGTCCAATCTGGCCTTGAACACTGCCTGGGATGGAGCAGCCAAAGCTTCTGCGGGCACTCTCCAGCTTTTTTGTTGGCACCTTAAGACAATGGGAGCTGCTCTAAGTCTCACCAGAGCCTTCTCTTCCCCAGGCTGAACAAGCCCAGCTCTCTCAACCTGTCTCCAGAGCAGAGCTTCTCCAGCCCTCAAAGCATCTCTGCGGCCTCTTTTGGACTTGCTCCAACAGGTCCACATCCCTCTTGTGGTGCTGTCCCAGAGCTGGATGCAGGACTGCAGGGAGGATATCTCCAGAGCACAGTAGATGGAAACAATCCCCTCTCAAAGAAAGATCAGTTCTTTCCAGAGGTACGTGCTTTTTCTAGAGAAGAAGCAACTGAACAAGATGAAATAATACCAAAAAGTGATGTACATGTTTTCCTTAAGAGTGAGGTATTTAGAGGGATTACAGTGCTTTGTCATGACCACTCAGGCCTCCAGTTTCACAGGTGCATGTACCTGGATGGTTGGCTATTCAAAGCCTCCTGGATAGACAGGGAAGGATGTTGTGCACCACCAAGGGAAGAGGTATCACTGTTTAACCTCAGGTAGTTCTACTGGGCCTGATATTCCCTGACCTTTTCCTTTAACTTTCACTGCTCTTCTTCCCTCCTACCACCTAAACTTGTGGGGAACTTTCCTGGGACAATGCTCTACTTCTCAGTCTATGCAGACTGCAGTCATTGACAGAAGCAAGGATACTTTAGTGTGAATATTGAGATAAAGAGTAAGACACATGAGAACAGGAGAAACTCCCTTACCTATGGGTTAGACTATCCCCAATTCTTATTGAAATATTTTCGGTGAGGAACAAGCTTTGTGCCCGAAGTGTCTTTTTTTTCCTTTTCTTTCATAATTTCATTTTCTTTGACATCCAAAAATGTCACTTTGCCCTTTAGGTTGTTGTCATGAACCGAAAAAGTGTGTAATGAATTAGGTTCATTCAAAGTTACATAGAGGATTAAAAAGAACTAAATCACTTAGGTATACTTAAAAGAAGGGTGAAAAGTGCTAAGTATAATGCTAATTAAAAACACCTCTGACATACAGTACACATAGAAGTATTTTCCTAAATATAAACCAAAAATGGAGATGATCATACATTAAAACACTACCCCATAGACAGTAGCGTGTTGGAACCATCATGTTTCAGAATGTTTTAATGAAAATATTCTACTGTTCCTGGTATAAGTAAACCTTCCTAAAGAAACATAGTTTGATGTGAAATGGGCTAAGAGACCATCATAAAAGCGAAGAAGGAAATAAATCCGTGAAACTTTGCAACCTACAGAAAAAAATTGTAATGATAAAGCTATTTAGTAAAAAGAAATAAAAATGATCAAAAGAGAACGCAGCTGACAGCAATTCACCATAAAAATCACAATATCCATCCACCTGCAGTTTCAAATAAATGCTTGTTCTTTATTTCTCTGTCAAGTAAGAAGGTGTCATAAATGACAGACCATCCCATCAGGTATTGTTCACAACTGCCAGGCTTCAGGAAAAAGTTGCATTTTATCATACGAAACTGTCAAAGACAATTCTTTATGAAGTTTATCTGGGCAAAGCAGAAGAAAATTATTAAAGAATTCTACACAATTGAATATTAACACTTTTAAGTCAGCCTATCACATAAGGCTTTCAACAGAATAACAAAACCAGTTATGACCTTATCTTTGAATCCTTGGAAGACAGCTAAAGAAATGGATGTGAGTCAGCATGGAGAAATGTATGTATTTTCTAAATTCCCAATCAGATAAAAAAAAAAAAACTGTGGAAAGGCAATTAAAGCAAAGAAAAGGAAGGCAATTATACCAGATGTGGGATGTTTAAGAGATGAGTCTGAAGTTAACATATATATATAAAAAACAATAAAGAGTGTTTAAGGATATGAAATATTGTCTATACCCCTGTACAGCAGCTTTCTGTTTTCAGACTTCAACAAGCAGTTCTGAATACACGCAGCTTACTAATTGTAACTACCCTTCCTGAGCAATGATTATCCAAAGTAAAAAAACTCTTGAATTTCACCTTTTGTGCAGCATCAAGGCATAAAGTTCCTGCAAAATCCAGGGTGCAAAAGCCAACAATATTATGGAGAAATCAATCTATTTCAATCTACTGATGCAAAAATACTCTATCAATATAGGACTTACCAAATAGTGAGAGACTGAAAAAAAAAATGGCAGCACTTCTCATAGCTATCACTTACTTTCCAGCAGAAAAATTACACCTAATGAGGACCCAGCTGACAGCTAAGTAGAAAAAATGAGAAAGCATCGAGTTGCTCTTGGTCAGCACAGGTTGATCATCGTCTCTTCTCAGTGGCTGAGCTCATAATCTTAATTACCATGAGGGCAGTGAATCTACTTGCTGCACACTTCTGAATAGCACAATCATACTTTTTTTAATTCCAAATGCCCACCAAAGCCTGTATTAAACTAGAGTATTGCAGTTTTCGATCTGAGGTCACATTTCTGACTTTAAGCATCAAACATCTGGTCATGGAGCTCCAGGTTCTGACTACCCAAAAATTCACTTGTACTTTCCTGGAGGAGATTAATGCTATCTCAGCAAATTTGCAAGTGCAATACAGATAATAAAGCAAGCTGCTTGTGTGCATATCTTTCCATCTGAGCATACAGCTGTATGCAGCTTTTATCCTTGATATTTCTGTTCAGTTAGACAGAGAAAGTTGCATCCTACACTTCATCAGGTTACTTTCCATAAGTAGAAGGCTTCCAGAGACAAACTTCCAGACCGAAGAGCATACTTCTGAGTCTCAGTAGATCTTTCTCCCCATTGTGACATGGACCCAAAGCATCATCTCATACTACTCAGTTATGACAATCTTCTCCAGAAAGCCACATGCGTGGCTTCAATCTTGTTTATATCCCACCTGCAAAGAATTCTTGAGTAAAATTGCTCAGCCAGAGACTGTTATCAGTGTCTTTTCCATTGTGACTTCTTCATATTGTTTTTATCATGAGCAGCAGAAAATTTCCTCTTTCAGGCTCGGTTATAGACTCTGTGAGTACCCTGCCAAATAGGAAGAGAAAAGAATAGGCAGCACACTGTAATTCAGCTGCATTCTTTATAATGATGTGGCATCCCATATGTTTGTCAAGTGCAATCATATAATCATAGAATAATTTGGGTTGGAAGGAACATGAAAGATCATCTAATTCCAACCTCATTGCCAAGGGCACGGACACCTTCTCCTAGACTAAGTTGGTCCTAGCCCTGTCTAACCTGGCCTTGAGCACTACCAGGGATGGGGCATCCACATCCAAGGAAAATCTACAATAGCTGGAACAGCTGCTTTGTGAACTGTGCTGAAAGCCTAACAACTACCATTCGGAAGAAATTCATATAAGATCTTTTAACTCTACAGGTACGCTGGTAAAGTATTTCATGTGTAATCTTGCGTGCACATGTCTGGAAGGAAGGAAATGGTCATGTAATAGAAGATTACTATGAATGGTGCATGGCCTGCATGATGTGGTACTGAAAAATACAGCCAGGGGAGCTGCAAGAAGGCATTTAATTATTACAACTATAGAAACAATAAATTGGTAGCTGAAAACTGAGCAGAACTGCAGCCTTTGGAAAGAACTGTGAGTGTGACAAAGATCCATGGGTGCCCTCAATCTGTCGCTTCTGGCTTTTGCACATTTATGGGCACACAGGAGGACAACAAATATTATATGGATATATATGGATAACAAACATTGCCCCATGATTCATCATGGGACACCGTGTCACAGCTGAGGTCCTAGTCAATTCTATGCTACAGCCCCCATGGGATTGTGTGTGGACGTCGGGCCCTTAAGGAGTCCCACACAGTCGCTAGTAGATTCAACGTTCTTGTATCAGGTACATAAGGTGTATCAGATATTATGATACTTACAGAGTTTAGCCTGTCTCAATTCACCACAAGAGGAGGTACAGTTTGCAGCTTTTTGACGTCACTTTCTGTCCCAAATCTGGCTGATCAATATCTCAGCTTTCTGCTGTGGTTTTGCTCTTGGCCTGTCTTGGCCTCATCAAAGAACTTATTTGAAGAGCAGTGGCAGAGCTGATGTCTCACTCAGTGTTCACTTGTGCAGGGGATACCGTGATGACAGTGACATGAAATCAGTGTCAAGTGACTTCTGAATCCTGTGCTTTTGTGTCTGAATCAAAGCTGCGTGGATACACACTGAAAACCTTGGCTTACCAGCACATACTTCTAATTAAGATGTTCAGATGTTCAGTCATCTTGGGAGGAAATTATTCCACAGGTACAAAAGTGGCAAGAGCTCAGAGGGTATAATGGAGGATAAATCAAATGGAAAAACAAGAAGGAACAAAACTGCAAAGACTGCAAGGTATTCTAAAGCTTCATAGGGAAGGCTGCCAGGGATGAAACAGCCACAGCTTCTCTGGGCAAACTGTACCAGAGCCTCACCACCATGACGGGGAAAGATTTCAGACTACATCATCTTCTCACAGATCTATCTTTTATGGTAGTGGGACTATACCCTACCTTCCTCTCAGGGTTGGACAGAGTACTGCATGGAAGTAGAGGCTCCTTCCCACTCAGGTGTCACAGCACTCAATAGATACTTCCACCACTTCATGTCTTGCTTTTCTGCTCACCAAGTTGCAGAGAGCAACATGAGTGTAACAGAGAGCTGTCTTTCAGAGGGATGTGGGGAAGAGCCGTGGGGAACTCAGGCTTGGCGCTCAACTTTTATGCACTGGCTTCTCGCTTTTGAGCTTTGTTGTAACACCTCACTCTTTTAACTCACCACAGTATGAGGCAAAACATTAACTTACACATCAGTAAAGAAGCTTTAAATAGTATTTTTTACCGTAGCCTATCTGCATGGCACAAGAACACACACAAGTGAAGTGTACTGCCACAGTTGAGCTAACATGGAATAACTGTAAACATCAAAACTCAGTGATGTCTGAGCTGTTAGACAAAGCTTTCCCTTCTTGATTAGAGACAACCACTCTGTTTTCACCATTTCCACAGGTATCATGGCTACTGTCAAGGTTTAACCCTGATGGCAATCCAGAACCACGCAGCAGCTTGCTCACTCCCTGTTCTTCCTCCCCCAACTCCCAGAAGGATGGGGAAGGGAAAGAATGTAACTCCCATGGGTTGAGATAAGAGCAGTCCAGTAACTAAGGTATAAAAAAAAACCACTGCTGCTACCCCCAATAATAATAAGGGAAATAACGAGAAAAGAGAATAAAACTCCTCACCACCTGCCAACAGATGCCTAGCTTGACCCGAGCAGTTATCTAGCCCTTCTTCGTAACTGCACTCAGTTTATATACTGGGCAAGACATGCTGTGGTTATGTAATACCCCTTTGGCTATTTCGGGTCATGTCTCCTGTCTCTGCTTTTTCACGGCTTCCCCTCCTCTTTCGCAGAGCATGAGACTTAGAAAGTCCTTGGTCAGAGTAAATATTACTGAGCAACAGCTAAAAACATGTGTGTTATTAGCGCTGCTCCGAGGCTGAAAGTCAAAACCACAGCACTGCACCAGCTACTAAGAAGGAAAAAAATTATTGCTACTGCTTAACCCATGATATCTACTCACCACGTCCTCTGACTATAGACCAGTCTCTTCTGGCTCTCACACCTTCAGATTCCCCACATGGGTGGCTAGGCCAATTACTCAGCTCACTAAAACAGCACAGTAACCATTTTTTAGTCAGTGAAATGAGGTAGGTTTATGCTTTCTGTTACATACCCAGTAGATGATCTTTTGCCAAAGACAGCGTATCATTCTACATGACCTACTGCCAAAGATGAAAGGTCTGCAAGTGCAGTTAAGGTTGTCTTTTGATTTTTTTCTAGCATACCACTTGCTAGAAAAAAGTCATTAATGTAACACTGAAGTTTTAGCAGTTGAGCAAGGAAGAAGAATGATGGTGAATCATAATTCCTTATTGTTGCATTTTTCCTCACTGGGACCATATGTCCAAAGCAATTATAAAGCACTGTACGAAAACACACCTGCGTGTCAAAGATGATTTCTCTAACTAGTACAATCTATAAGCAGGAAAGTCTTGTAATGTATTTGCCTATATCTGCCTTTAAATCCACTTGCTCCTCCTTAAGTAGTTCAATTGCAGCTCCAACACAGCCAGTCAGAGTCTCCCTTCTCAAGGCAGGAAAGACCTAGTCACTGCAATTTTTTTTTTTTAAATCTCTTCAGAAGCCAAGATGGCAAAAGGAAAAGGTGAATCTCATCAGAAAGGGTTTACATGAAACGGCAGAATCTTTTCTTCTCTGCCAGTAAGGAAAACTGAATCACGAGTTTTACATCAGCCCGTGATCACCCAAAAAATCAGTGAGATACAGCTTTGAAAAGACTTTTTACCAGTTAATCTTATTCAGCTGATCTACAGATTTCCAAACTCCTTATGGCAGGGAGGTTGGAAATTGATGATTTTTATAGGTCCCTTCCAACCCAAATCACTATGATTCTGTGATTCTATTTCATGCTTATTGATACTGGTCTGGGAGAGAAGTGTGCTCAGAAATTAAGTCTGACTTCCAAAGCACATATTACGATCTCACAAATTTCACCCATCTTCCTATATTTTCATGAAAAGGGTGGAGGTAATAGTAAATATTCCTCAGAAACTGAAAGTGTAGTAAGCAGAGCTCATGGGATTAGTGCAAGAGGCTCATCTGTGTATCTAACAATGAAAGGAGGCTCAATTTACTTGTCCCTCTATGATAGTCTGCTTTAACAGCAGAAAAAATTTCTGCCTTGACTCATACAAGAACTTAGATGAAAAAATGAAACTAAGAAGTTTGAGAAAAGCTTTTTGTCATATTTTGGCTAGGATACTCTCTGGGGAGATAAAGCTTCCAATTAAATGTTTTCTTTTTGTCTCCTTATAAGAGTGAAATAAGAATTCTCTTCTGTTGCATACTGTCAAATATTTACCCCGAGGATCAGCTGTTCTGGGGCTAATAGTACCCTGGCGCCTTCAGGCTTGCCTCACTGAATTTGTTCAGTAATGGACTGCCTCTATCACCTCCCAACATCAAGGCTACACTGAAATATTAATATTTCCTCTTCAAAGTATGCTCTTCCTTGTGTGGTTCTTGCATTAATTGTTACTTCGAAAACACTTAGTCACGTACTACAGAGTTGTGAGTGTGCTTCAATTATCTTTGAGAGAGTAACTTCTTTCTTTTCTTCTATTAATCATAAAAATCACAGAATCCCAAGGGTTGGAAGGGACCTCAAAAATAAGGAAATGTAGGCAGGAAGGCAGGAAGGCAAGAAGGCAGGATGGAATTGAGGAAGAAAGGAAGGAAGGATGTCAGGAAGCCAGGCAGGCAGGAAGGCAAGCAGGGGGGAAGGAAGCCAGGAAGACAAGCAGGCAGTCAGGCGGGCGGGCTGGCAGGCAGTAAAGGAAAGCATGGAGGCAGGGAGGCAGGAAGGGAGGGAAGGAGGAAGGAAGGAAGGAATGTTAATATGAAATATTAGTAAAACAAATATGTTCTTTCTAAATAAAGAACAGATATCTTATATCTGTCCATTGTCCCTGGGTAAGCTAACATCTCTGTGATGAGCAATGTCTGATCAAGAGTGGCTTGGTTAATATACCAAGGTTCGGAGGGAGATTTATTTGTTTTCATCTTCCATTTACATCCCACGAAGCCAGGGATCAAGGAATATTGCAATAATTTCTGACTGGAAAGCAAACACAGAAACTAATTATGTGAGTTTTCACCAATAATCACTTTAAATACACTGTCCTTGCCTGCGTTTGCTTTTCTAAAGCCCATTAGTTCTGTCAGTAAAGTTTTTCCTGGAAGGAAAACTTATTTTAAATGAGCAGCCTTTGATTATTCTCATTATTATATGAGACCCTTGTAGGACTTACAAAATATTCACTATGCCCCTTGGCTACTTCAAACGCTGCTTCGTCTTTTCAGCATAGCTTGATTTGTTTTGAGAGATTCATATAATGCAACTGACAGAAAATTGTTTAGTCAAGTCTTAGAGCAGGTTTCTTGCTTGACCTACAAATCTAATTTCTAATCAGCAATTTCTGTTTGGTTGTCCTAGAAATTTAGTGAGACAGACAGACAGATGGCCTATATTCTGGTACCCCTTTATTTCTTTTGCCTTCTAAATGTCATGGTCTATGCTCCCATGAAGCATCGTTACAGATTCCCTGTCTGTCACAACGCTGGTTTTGTATGGACACTCTAGGCAACATCTGGTTAACAGTTAACTGTGAAGCTAGGTGTAAGAGGACAGCTCCAAACCTATATGTCCTGGGTTCAGCAGCAGCAGTCAGTTTTTCTCCTTCTTAGTACCTGGTGCAGCGCTGTAGATTTGACTTTTGGCCTGCGGATAGTACTGATAAAACCGATGTTTTCTGTTGCTGGTTAGAATGTTTGCAGTGACCAAGGACTTTGTGAGTCTCATGCTCTGCCAGGGAGGAGGGGAAGCCGGGAGGAAGCGGGGACAGGACAATTGACCCGGACTATTCAGGGAGGTATTTCATAACACAGTATGTCATGCCTGGGGGATGTAGCTTGGAGTTTTCCCGGAACAGCACGTTCTCTGCTCTGTCGGGCTCATTTTCGGTGGGGGGTATCTCATTCTCTTCCCTTGTTATTTCTCTTATCATTATTATTATTGGTGGTAGCAGTAGTGATTTGTGTTATACCTTAGTTACTGGACAGTTTTTATCTCAAACCACGGTAGTTACATTCTTTCGATTCTCCCCCCCACCCTTCCTGTGGGTGGGGAGAGAAGAAACTGCGTGGCTGACTTGCCGACTGGCTTAAACCACGACACTATGCCAAGGCTGTTGCTTTAAGGATGACTAACAAAGCAAAAAGGCAGGTAAGACAATTTAAAATTATTTCGTTTGACTCTGTGATGATGGCTTTTACAAGTATTTTTCTCTACCTACAGAAACCATATAAAAAATGTGAAAGTGAATTGTATCATAGCATCATATCATGAATGTCCTGATATTCCATCTTGCTAAAGCTGGAAGGGGCAGCATTCTGGATCACCAGAGAGCTACTGACCTGTCAGCCTCACCTCTGTGCCTGGGAAGATCATGGATCAGATCATCCTAGAACCTACGCTAAGACACTTGGCGGACAGGAAGGTGATTCGGGACAGCCAGAATGGTTTCACCAAGGACAAGTCCTACCTGACCAACGTAGTCAGACGGGATCCAGAGGGACCTGGACATGCTAAAGAAATGGACCTATATGAACATCATGAGGTTCAGCAAGGCCTAGTACAAAGTCCAGCACCTAGTCTGGGGCAACCCCTGGAGTCAATACTGTCTGGGAAATTAAGGGTTTGAGAGCAGCCCTTCGGAAAGAACTTGGGGGGGCAATGGTGGAAGGAAAGCTGGACATGACACAGCAGTGTGCACTTGAAGCCCAGAAAACCAACTGTGTCCTGCACTGCATCAGTCTGCTCTGCAGACTTCAGCAAAGGAAGGACATGGACCGCTTGGAGCAGGTTCAGAGGAAGGCCACAAAAATAATCAGAAGGATGGAGCACCTCTGCTGTGAGGAAAGGCTGAGATACTTCGGGTTGTTTAGCCAGGAGAAGAGAAGGCTCATTGCGAAAACCTCATAGCAAAATTTCAGTACTTAATGGAAACCTATAGGAATGATTAGGACCGGCGTTTTAGTAGGGTCTGTTACAATATGATAACGGGTATTAGTTTTAAATAAAAGGTAGATTCAGAAGACATTTTTTTACAATGAGGGTAGTAAAACACTAGCACATTGCCTGGAGAGGTGATGGATGAGCCATCCCTGGAGACATTCAGGACCAGGTTGGATGGGACTCTGAGCAGCTTGATCTAGTTGGAGATGTCCCTGCTTGTTGTAGAGGTTTATAGTAGATGACATTTAAGGTTCCTTACAACCCAGACAATTCAATGATTCTGTGATTCCATGAAAATACAGCAAGAAAGTTACATAAGAGGTAAGTTTCAACTTAGCAGTCAGGAAATACTGTGAACAGCCTTCTCTTCTCCAGCTTTCTTTATGCTCATTCTGCTGAAAGAGTCAAAGAAGATCATGCTTGTCCAAACCGAGGAGTCACTCCATTAAGAATTTTGTGTACATTTCAGGAGCTACATTAGAAAAGGGTGGATAAAATCACATAGGGGAAGGAAGGGTCCCCAGAATCCTTCCTGCTGGCAAAGCCACCCTCCATTTTTCCTGTAAGTATGGCTCTTTTCACATTACCTACAACTTGAGAGGTAAAAGCCAACTTCTGTGAGAATTTTTTCATTTTCAATGTACTTATCAAAGGAGTCCAGAGCAACACCATGAATCTGACAAGAACCCAATAATATTAGAGGAGATCTTAGGCAGAATTTCTTTCCTATGAGGGTGGAAATGGCCTTGGTACAGGTTGCCCAGAGAAGCTGTGGCTGCGCCATCTCTGGCAGGGCTCAAGTCCGGGCTGAATGGGGCTTGGAGCAACCTGGTTTAATGGAAGGCGTCCCTGTCAATGGAAATGGGGAACTGGATGATTTTTCAGGTCCTTTCCAACACAAACCAGTCTGTGATTCTATCATTGATTTCAGAAACTGTACATGAGCCCGTCAGTGCTATGGGTTAGTGGTGGCCTTGGCAGTGCTGGGCAATGTTTGGACTTGATGATCTTTAAGGTCTGTTCCAACCTTGTTCATTCTATGATTCTATTATTCTATGTAGTATTTTACATTTTACTGTATTATTTCAATATAAATTGAAATAATGATTACTTAAAATTGATGTTTCCAAATTATTGTCTTTTAAGACTAAAAAGCACAACATTCCTGACTTTTCTTTTGTGCTCAGAATGCTTTTTTAGTGTTTGCACTATTCACGAGGATGATTACTAGATTAAGGTGTCTCAAAGAACATTCAAGAGAAAACAGTACTTACATGACAGCAAGTCCCATTGTATAATAGAATTTTCTCAAGTAGCAATTTCTAAAATTCCTTTGGAGTGAAAAGATGCAATTTATTTAGAATTACCCTTTGGTTTTAACAGTACCTGGGCAAGATGTGTAAGAAGTGGGGTCCAGAACTCTATACTTTCTAACAAAAAGGTTCAGCAATATTTGCATTGTAAATGAGCCAAGAGGGGGATGTCCATCTTGAAATTTCCTTTGTTATCTGTCATGGTTTGAGCCCAGCGGGTAACTTAGAACCACGCATCCGCTCCCTCACTCCTTTCCTTCTTCCTCCCCTCACTCCCAGAGGGATGGGAAGGAGAATCAAAAGAATGCAACTCCCACGAGTTACAGTCCAGTAACTAAGGTATAACACAAACCCAATATTGCTACCACCGATAATAATAATGATAAGGGAAATAACAAAGGGACAGAATATCACTGGTCACCACCAGCTGATCGATACCCAGCCCGACCCCAGTTTGTATACTGGGTATGACGTGCTGTGGTATGGAATACCCCTTTGGCTAGTTTTGGTCAGGTGTCCTACCTCTGCTTCCTGTTGACTTCCTCTCCTACCTGGCAGAGCATGAGACTCAGAAAGTCCTTGGTGGGAGTAAACATTACTTAGCAACAACTGAAAACATTGGTGTTATCAGCATAGTTCCCAAGCTGAAAGTCAAAACCACAGCACTGCACCAGCTACTAAGAAGGAGAAAAATGACTGCAACTGCTGAACCCAGGACATCATTAGTTCAGTGTCTACATAAAGTCTTTTCCTTTTGCCTAATGACAGCTGAAAAAACACTTGTCACCAGAATACTCTTGCAGTTATCTTAAGAAAATGCAGTTGCAACTAAGAATAGCTCTTCAGTAAGAGAGGAGAAGGGTCTGTGAGCCTGTTTAGTGTGGAGGGTGCAGGGCTTAATATTTCAGGTGAGTTATGAGATGAAGCCACTCCTGGTGCTGCTACAAGAAAAATATTCTACTTCTAAGCAACCAGTCTGTGATATAAATGCTTGACAGAGTTGGAAAGACTTCATTTATTAGTCTTGTCCCTTCTTATCACTGATATCAAGAAAAAAGAACCTTCATAATGCTTCTGTTAATCCCCAAAAGATGGGATTTAGCTGAAAAGGTGGTGCTGTTCAATGACTCCTTCTGCACTGTCAAAATCCCACTGATAGCCTATATAGGCTGATGACACATACATGCTATTCCTAAGTTAGCACTTAGTAGCCAAAGCACATGGCCTACTTGAAAAATCTGAGCATGGTTTAAAATTTCTCTTTAAATTTTTATGTAAACTTCCATTTTTTATTAAATTGTTTAATTCTGTTGTTTAGTCTTGTTTTAAGGAAGGCAACCAAGAATAACAAGAAGAGTTTTTCAGCAGTTCCTCACTGCACCAAGGCGTTGGATTTCCTAATTCTCTGTGATAAATTCTGCACAAATTTCTCAGTCACATATAGCCTTTTATTTTCCTGTTTTTATTCAATCCACTTTAAAACACACTCTGTTATCCAGGATAAAAGGAATTAGGACTGTATGTCTACAGTATCAAAACATACAACATAAAATATACACACATTGAGAGTATTAAAAAGACCCATCCTTTTTAAGAAGAGCAAATACTTTCCACAGTCGTGATTTTTTATGTATGAGCTGAACACGTGCAGCTAATATAATTCTTTGAGGTGCAAAGACACAGCTATTTTATTAATAAAATATTAATAAATACTTTATTTTATTAACTATTTATTAATTTAAAGCAGCAGCATGTGCTTGTCAGCCTGATGCTGATGGGATACATTAGAAATTTTCTTTCGCACCAGACATGTTCTTTTGATATTGTTTCTAATAATAGATCAAAAAATAGCCTGCTTATCTAAAGTTGATCTCTGAAATTATGGTGACTCAAAGAAATGCCACACTTAGAAAATTCATGCTTTTGAGTGTATGAATCCTTTTTCTTTTCCTCCAGAATCCTCAGGCCATCTTGTCATCTCTGCTCATGTTATAACTGATATTTGTTTGTTCTTCCTCTCTCTGCCTTGTTTTGTAGCAGTTCTTCTTTCAGTCATTCTGTATATTTCTAGTTTGTGAAACTACTCTTTTATTCCTTGTGCAGATTTGCAGACCAGATGTTTCCTATTGCTTCCTGCCTGTCCTCAGCTGGCGACACCATGTCCAAGCTTCCTAACCACTGACGTTTACTGCCATATTTTCTTTGCAAACTCTGCAGTCCTGCAGCATCATAGTCTTGTAAATTAAGCCATTCAAGTATTCATTTGGCCAGTTTCAGAAATGGTTCCAGTTTAGATGAGCAGCCCTAAAATAAGGAAGAACAGCTGTAAACCTGAAATCCCATCTTTGGAAAACTGAAGCTAATCAGCCTTCCAGTTAAATACTCAAAGAGTCTTCATTCCTCAAAGAACTCCTGGAGGGAATTCTGAATTTATTTAGGCACAGGATATATCACCCTCAAAACTATTCACCAATGCTGAGAAGAATTGCTGCAATACAGGTATTAGTCATAGCACTGAGATTCCGTCAGGAAATGGTCTGGAAAGATGGTTTATAGAGTGTAGAGGTAATATATTCATGATAAAGAACATAGTAAACAAAAATTGAAGATATTTTTTGAATTTTCTGAAGTCTTAACAGCCTTTGAATAGAGGGGTCACTTTGCACCCAACAAGAGACCAATTCATAGAGAATCACAGCATTATTCTTGCCAGGCATGTATGCAAGAAACTGTCTTGGGCAGCCTACTGAGACAGAGAAGGGGAAAAGGAAAGAGAATTAGGAAGTGTGCTTTACTTTCGAAAAAAACGTGATGCATATGATAGTTGCCATCAGGTGGAGAGTAGATCTGCAGAGACATCTTCCACACTTTTCCATTCCAAAAGAAATTCAGGACTTCCCAACTGCTGCAGGCATCTTGCAGAAATTCCTGTTCTTTGCTGCCTAACAAGCTAACACATACAAAATGGATGGCTCTCTGTTTTTCAGTGCTGTTAATGCCATGCTCCTTACCCTCAAACCTTGTGAGTTATCATAGAAGCACAGTAAGAGCCAGGTTGGAAAAGTCTTTTAAGGTCATCAACCTTTACTACAGCACTGCCAAGGCCACCACCAAACCATGTCTCTAGGGGCTTTGTCTATAAATTTTATGAACACTTCCAGGGACACTGACGCCACTACTGCGCTGGGCAACCTATTCCAATGCCTGACCTCCCTTGCAAGGAAAGAATGGTTACTAATATCACGTCTAAACCTCCTCTGTTGCAGGTTGAACACATTTCCTCTTGTCTTATTCCAGTACCTGAAGGGGCCCGACAAGGATTCTGGAAAGCTACTCTTCATCAGGGACTGTAGTGATAGGACAACTGGCAATGGGTTCAAACTAAACCAGGGGAAGTTCAGGTTAGATATAAGAAGAAGTTCTTCAATGTGAGAGTGGTGAGACACTGGAACAGCTTGCCCAAAGAAGTTTTAATTGCTCCATCCCTGGTAGTGTTCAAGGCCAGGTTGTACAGAGCCTTCGGTGACATGTTTTATTGTGCGGTGTCCCTGCCAGTGGCAGGGGTGTTGGGACTAAATGATCTTAAGGTCCATTCCAACACAAACCTTTCTATCATTCTAGGGTCACTTGTTCACTGGGAGAAGGGACCATCCACGATCTGCCTCCATCCTCTTCTCTGGTAGTTATAGCGACCAGTAAGGTTCTCCCTGAGCCTTCTCTTCTCCAAACTAAACACCTCAGTTCCCTCCGCTTCCCCTCATCAGGCTTGTGCTCCAGGACCTACACCAGCTTCAGGATCTCAATGTCTCTCTCATAGTGAGAAACCCAGAACAGAACACAGGATTCGAGGTGCGGCCTCACCATTGCCCAGAACAGGGGGATGACCACTGCCCTGGTCCTGCTGGCCACGTTATTGCTGATATAGGTAAGGATGCTCTTGGACTTCTTGGCTTCCTGGGCACAAGCTGGCTCATATTCAGCTCTGTCAATCAGCACCCTCAGGTCTTTTTCAGCCAAGCAGCCTTCCAAACTGTCCTGGGTTCAGCTGTAGCAGTTCTTTTTCTCCTTCTTAATAGCTGGTGCTGTGCTGTGTTTTGGCTTTAGTCTGAGAACAAAGCTGGTAACACACCGACGTTTTTAGTTGCCGCTATGTTTACTCTGATCAAGGAGTCTCATGGTCTGCCGGTGAGGAGAGGCAAAAGAAGCTAGGAGGAAGCAGAGACAGGATACCTGACTCAAACTAGCCAGAGGGGTACTCCATGCTACAGCACGTCATGGCCAGTATACAATGTGGGGAAAGTCAACTAGAAGGGACTGATTGTTTCGTGGGTCAGGCTGGGTGTCAGTCAGTGGGTGATGAGCAATTGAGCATCACTTGTGTTTATTATTTTTCCTTCTTTTTCTATTGTTATATTCTCTCCTCTTATTATTTCACTTACCATTACTATTATTGGTAGCGGTAGAAGTAATTTACTTTAGATACTGGGCTGTTCTTATGTCAACCCTTTCGATTTACACACTTTTTGATTTTCATCCCCATCCTGCTGGGAGTTGGAGGGGATGAAGTAGGGGACGGAGCAAGTGCATGCATGGTTCTGAGTTACCAGCTGGGCTTAAACCACAAAACAAACAAAAGAAACTGACGATCTAGCAAATCACAGAGCTCTAGTTTTAAACAGCAGGAGGACTATAACTTTATCTTCTCTTCTGTCTCTCTCACTAGTTCTTTTCCTGGAATCCACCTTTGATCAGTGTGGGAAATCCTCTTAGTGCACCTTCTAGGTTGAAGAATGTGAGTAACAGAGCAAACAGGTGATTCTGCAGCCCAAATTTCATATTCGGGCTCAGGTGCGTAAAATGAACAGGAAAAGTACATAAGAAATTCATACACAATTTCATTGGGATGGAAACTACACACAGCTTCATTAAATCACATGGTCCTGGTATCAGGTAAATTATTCTGTAAAATGAATGAAAACATAGAAGTCCATGCTGCTGTATCCTTATCCATTTTGACTGTCAGGTCTCAGGAGCGCAGTCTTTTGTCCCGCAATTACACAATTAGTAATACATAGCAACTTTATAGTAGATTATTATCTCCTCACAGTGTACAAAAGAAGCATCTATAAAGGCATTTTTTTATCTAGCTCCAGGGTTCTGAAATTATTCCTGATATGTTGCCTAGTTCCTCTTGTAGATAATTCAAATCAGAGCAGTAATCAGGAGTTTGATGCAGCACTGTGGGTATGACCTTGTCAAGCAGAAAATCACTTAAAAACGGAAGGGATCAGACATTCAGGGATTCTGTTTTCCAATTTTCATCAAAAAAACTTTGAAAGGCAAAGCAACTGTTCCTAAAAATCAGACATGCATTTTAGGTAATGTGAGAGCTGATAAATAACTTAGAAAATATCATTTATCTGAGATTCTGTCTGTGAAAACCAGGAATAATATTAACTCAGCAATCAGCTTTCATTAGGATGGTCTTTGTCCCTTGCTGTGAGAAAATATTTCTCCTTTTTTTATCAATAAAAGCTGTTAATTTCTTAATAGTGGCCCAAATTCAAATAATAGAACCCAATTATCTTCTTTCTGATGCCAGCGTTACGATAATAAGTGCAAGGTCCTACACTTCGGTCGGAGCAATCCCAGGCCCAGCTACAGGTTGGGCAAAGAAGAGATTCAGAGCAGCCCTGCAGAGAAGGACTTGGGGTGTTTGTTGATGAGAAAATGAATATGAGCTGGCTTCAGTGTGCAGTCGCAGCCCAGAAAGCCCACCATATCCTGGGCTGCATCATGACCAGCATGTCGGAGCAGTTGATCCTCCCTTCTACTCTGCTCTCGTGAGATATCACTTGGAGTATTGTGTGCAGTTTTCGTGTCCTCAACAAAAAAAGGACATGGAACTGTTGGAACAAGTCCACAGGAGGGCCACAAGGATGATCGGGGGACTGGAGCACGTCCCGTATGAAGACAGGCTGAGAAAGTTGGGGCCGTTCAGCCTGGAGAAGAGAAGGCTGAGTCGAGACCTCATAGCAGCATTCCAGTATCTGAAGGGGGCCTACAAGGATGCTGGAGACGGACTCTTCATCAGGGACTGTGGAGGCAGGACAAGAGGTAACGGGTTAAAACTTAAACAGGGGAAGTTTAGGTCAGATATAAAGACGAAGATCTTTACTGTGAGGGTGGTGAGGCACTGGAATGCATTGCCCCGGGAAGTTGTGAATGCTCCAGCCCTGGCTGTATTCAAGGCCAGGTTGGATGAGGCCTTGGATGGCAGTTTTTAATGTGAGGTGTCCCTGCTCATGGCAGGTGGGTTGGAACTAGATGATCTTAAGGTCCTTTCCAATCGTAACTGTTCTATGATTCAATGATTCCTACAAAAAGTTAATGGGAAAATACCACGTAAAGTATAGATGTACTCAGTGACATGTAATGGGCACAGACTGAAACACAAGAGATTTCATTTAAATATAAGAATAAAGAAATTGATTTTAAGAGTGATCAAACTCTGTAATAGGCTGTCCAGGAAGGTTGTGGATTCTCAAACTTTGCAGACACTCAGACTCCAACTGGAAATGGTCTGGGATATCCTGATCCTGCTGATCCTCCCAACTACAAGTAGGGAGGTTGACCTACAAAATTGCCAGAAATGCTTGGCCAATCTCAGCAGATCCATGACTCTGCGATTCTAAGAGATCTTCAGCATCTAATGATCTTATTAACTTCACTGCTCAGTAGAGATGCAAAACCATTTAACATCAAACCCACCGGTAAGAGACCTAAAGGTGCCCTTCCAAAGTCATCATCAAGTACAAATGTGCGCAGACATGCTCAAGGTCCTTTGCTTTTACTCCATAACAGAAAAGTCATCTTCAGACCCAATGCCATGCTATTCAGCTATCCTGCCAGTACACCTAAGAAACTGTTCAGCTGCAGTAGACTGATATTCTTAACTCCCACAGTAATGCTGGTACCTCTGTTTAAATCAGAACCCTAGCATGATGACTAGCATGACTACACTGTGCAAGACACAACTTTTTCTGAAGGCACATAAGTTCCTCTGCTTCTCATGCAGACTTCTAACAATACAATATCCTGAAAAAATGAGCGTTATCAGGTCTGTTCCTCACTGCTTTTGTAGTTGTGTAAAAGTGTGAATTACTACATATAATGTAAAACAAAACACTCTTTGTTTTTTTCCAGTCAGGAAAAAAAAAAAAAAAAAGGAAAACTTTCCTAGTAAATGAGGAACTTTTATAGGGAGTATAAAAGTTTTTTATAGTGAGTAGAAGCCTTTTAACTCTCTACTCTGTTTCCCAAATATGGATTCTCTTTAAAAGAGTGTACTCTTCTGATAAAGCCTATTTTGTTCCAGTGGAGTTCTATGGCATGTCATTACACTCTTCCTTCTTTGTGTAAAATGTCTGTTGAAATCTTCACTGCTTTTAAGCATAGGAGCAGATATTGTTCCAACTGAAGGCCTATTCCACTATTTTATTTCTGGTTTGTTTTCACCTCCTTGACTCAAACACTTGAAGAACAAAAGTCAAATTTACCATGGATCTGTTAAATCAGTAAAAACATCTAGAGATAATAAAAATGCTGTTTTGTTCAGCCACATGGGGAAAAATCTTTCTTTTCCTGATGCAGACAAATTGTCCACTCTGTAGAAACTGCCAGGGCATCTGATTAGATACACCCCTCCGTCTTTTTGTCTTCTTCTTAGAAAGTGAAAATTAAGCACAAAGACTTGTTTTATTCTTTACCTGGTTTAGGTGGTCTTTACTTTGTTCTGGTTTTGATGGAATTTTTTGCATAGGAAATTCTCTTTTATTTCAAGCTTGCTGCCCCATGGCATGTCATCCCACATGTATAAGTCTGCACTCCTCTGAAATACAGCCTGAAAGACCTTATCCCTACTTCCCACTAGTCATTGCAAACTCCATTCTCCGTTCTCTCCCCTCCAAATTGTCTGTAAAGGTTAAGCATCCCGAACACCTTTCCCCTTGATACTGTCAAATCTTCATTTTAGGAGGGGCTCCAGTGCAAGGGAACATAAGAGACTGAAGGGCTCAGTGAACATACCCTGAGGAAGTCATGGCACTTTGAAGCATAGGAGTGCTGCTGGTGAAATTGAATCTTAACACCTCCTGAGCCTCTGCAGCTTGTTTACATCATGAACAAATTCTGCGCAACTTCCTCATTATTACTTTCACCCTTTTCTTTCAAAGAGTTCTCTTCCCAGATTAGTTTGATGAAATGCAGCAAACAGTCCGTTCTTATTCTTTGAAGAGTCTACACAAGCAGAGGAAATGGGAAACATTAGTGCTGCATCACAGAACAGTTCTTGTAAGATAGTACTGTATTCTTCTTGTTATGGCTATTTTTTCCTCAATTGAATTTTTTTTTTTTTGCATTTTGACATTTGCGTTTACCTGGAATCACAAGAACACATCAATCAAAATAATAAATTCCTAATTATAGCTATTTATCCCCTGGGACGCATCAGGCAAATTACCATCCCAGGCTTATCGCCACTCAGGCTGGAACACCAACGCCAGTCTTAAATAATTTTTCTTCCCACTGCCATAATCTCACTGATATTCAGTGAATGATGACAGAAAAGTTGTAGTCAGCAGTACTTGGAAAGTATTGTGCCTGGTCAAATTAAACTAGATTTAATGGGACAAGTAATAAATATGGCTACTTACCACAAGATTTTCCCTAGGAAAAAGCTAACTTATTACTAGATTTCACTAGGAATCAGAGAATTCACACAAAAGAGCTTTCAGGTTGACTGCAGCAGGGAGGCTTGGAAAGCTTCATCCACTGATTTAGAGAAAAACAGGTCCTCTTCGACTCATTTCCAACAAGATGACCCACTTTGAACTCAGGTCTCAGTGCATACTGTGTGCTGAAAAAGAAAGATTTATGAGATCTCCACCATCATGGGCTAGCTAAGAGTTTCCCTTCTTCCTCACTACAGATCACAGGATTGCCATGACTAAGTAGCATAAACAATGCCACAGGTCAGCTAACTTTCATCCCATGCAAAAGAAGTTATATTCTGTTTGGCCTCCTGTAAGAAGTTTGAAAGTCCCACTCTTTTACAGACCTGCTCAATACACAATCTTGTAATTTGAGCATGTATTGTCATTAGGACCCCACCCCTTGTGTAAGTATTGCTTTGATTTACAGAAAAACTTTCTTCGTAAATGGGGAAATGAAGAAAATTGTATCTGAAGGAACACAAAGAGAAGATGAAGACAAGCCGTGCTGATATGTCCCCATTGAGTCTTTCCAACAGGTAGAAAAATAATCTCTTTGTAGCTTCTGCTTGGAATAAAAGAGTCAGACATCATTATAGTGTGAATCACTAACAAAGATGTCTTTCTCCCATCCTAAACCATCCATTTTCCTCGAGAGTCCTGACTCTTTTCTCTCTGATATGTGTGGGCTGTAATAATTTTTTGGTGTAAAAGTGATTCTAAAATCCATTTAAGTTTCTGAGAACCGAATGGTCTTGATAAAAATGGAAACAATTTTTCTATATTTTAAAGTCCAGATACCCATGAAACTCTGAGGAAGGCTTCTTGAATGTCCTGTTACTATATGACACGAAAAGGCCATATCTCCAAACATGCCTGCAGAACAGAGTTCCTTTCTGGGGAGAACAGGTTAATGTGATGATCAGAGGAGGAAGGGAGCATGACAGGTACCTTGAGGTACATAGTTAATTCATGCACAGCCAAAGGGATGTCATTGTAACCCTCTTAGACTACCATCTAAGGCCAGGACACCTGACCCAAACTAGACAAATTCCATACAAGAGCGCGTCATGCCCAGTATATAAACCAGGGGGAATTAACAGGATGGCCCAGATCGCTGCTCAAGTCAGGCTGGGTATTGGTTGGCAGGTGGTGAGCAGTTGTATTCTCTCCCCTTGTGATTTCCCTTATTATTATTCCCTTATCATTATTATTATTATTGGTGGTAGCAGTAGTGGTTTGTGTTATACCTTAGTTACTACATAGTTCTTATCTCAACCCGTGGGACTTACACTCTTTCCATTCTCCTCCCCATCCTTCCAGGAGCAGAGGGGAAAGAGAGTGAGCAGCTGCATGGTTCTGAGTTACTGGCTGGGCTTAAACGACAACACTGCCCCATACCAACGTCCATCCATAGACCACAAGCAGCTCTCTCTGGATGATGTGGGATGGTGCTATGCTCTCCTTTGTGTCCAGTATTCCATAAACTAAAAGAAAAACAAACCCAAACAAACAAAACAAAACCAACCAAACTAAAAACACAAGCAAAAAAAAAAAAAAAAACAGACAAACGCCACACACATGCGGAAAAAATGAAAATGAAAGGAATGAAAAAGGAGCCATACCCTTCTCAGTGGTACCCAGTGACAGGACCAGAGGCAATGGTCAAGCGCTGGAATACATGAAATTTCACTTGAACATAAGAGCACACCTTTTTTTTTTTTTTCCTGACTGTGGGTAGACAAGGAAACAGGCTGCCCAGAGAGGTTGTGGAGTGTCCAATATTGATGACATTCAAGGTCTAAGTGGAAATGTTCCTGGGCAAAACTCTTCAAGGAGAACATACTTGAAGGGATGAGCTAGACAATCTCGAGTTGTGTTCGCCAGCCTTTTCTGGAACTTTGTGAATACGTGACTCTGGAGCACAGTGTGGAAACTCTTCCTTCCACAGCACTCTCCACCCGCTGCCCCTCCTCACTTTCAGCACTAGAAATACAAACACATTCATTATATAGAGATAGATCTTGCATAGTGTGATTATCCTGCCCGTTCAATTTAAGAGCTTAAGCTCATTTTACACTACCATACAGATGCTTTGCGTGGGAAACCTGGTTTCATTTAACTCAGAAGTTGACTCTGATATATGTAAATAGGCACGCACACACATCATCGTTTAATGTTTAGTTTACACACCGCCACCTTTCACAGTTCAGCAATGGAAGATGTTTATCAAAGCAGAGTATTAAGAAACAAAACGTTGTTCCACATAGTCATTATGTGCTGCTACAGAACTAAACATTAGAGAATGTGACTCATAATTACTTAGTAATTACTGGTCTCTTGCTGACATCTCTTTTTATCCTACATTTTATTACATGTAAAGTAGTTAATTAAAAAAGAAACCAAACAAAGCAAAAAAAAAAAAAAAGATGGTTGTTTAGCCCAATATTTAACAATTACCTTAACAAAACGGCCTATAAAATTCCTATCCTAACAATACATAATTTGGATTCTCTGTAGGCATCTCCACTTATGTAGGTTATTTGTTCTCTTTGCTTTTGCCAGTCCTTGGTTTGACTAACCTGCTATTGCCTCTGCTGTCAGGTCACTTATCAAAATATCTCATGTGTTAGAACTTTCTCCTGCTGATCATGCTAATCAAGCTAAACCAAGCATGTAATTTTTTTTAGGCCCTGTAGTCTAAATGTTGAAACCCACTCCCGCTCCACAGCCACTCATACCAGTCTCCGGAGGAGGTGGAGGTTTTGTCTGATATGGATAAATGGTTCAGATGCTCTGAAATACATATAAAGTAGAAAAAACTGCAAAACAGTCCACTTTACTCCAGAGAGAAAAAGGAAAGGGAAAACACTTGAAACAAAATATGAACATAATGAGTTGTCCATAAGCTTTCTTTGCCTACCTCTACTTGTACAAAAACCTTGTCCAAAGCTTGATCTATTGAAAATACTCATATTTATTTTATTTGAAGAATAATATTTTACAAATTGTCCTCCTAAATTAGCTGATAAAAGCATATAATTATGATGTAAGAGAAAAATACATAACAAAAATACTGTGTTCTTTCCAAATTGCACCTAAAAGCTTTTTTCTAAGAGCCTATAACAACAAGCCTTGTCCAATCTGAGATTACAAAAACATACTTTGAAATCCATTGTGATTTCCATTTTATCATACATTACAGCACTGCAGAAGCTACAGCTAATGTAAATTTCTATTTCTGTTCTAAACTGTTGCCTTTCCCTTCACGTCTGTTCCAATGAGCTTTCAGTATTTCCCTTTATCTCAAATCTAGGAAAGCAGAGGGATGACAAAGTCTCACATGAATTTCAGGAAAGAACACAGATTTTTGTAGGGGAAGCTCATGACAAATCTCTAAATATAAGATTTGCCCAGAAGATCAAAAGGCATCATTTGTCTCTGGAAATAGATACATGAAATTTTGAATTAGCTTATTGATGTAGCATTTTTAAGGTCCACAGTTTCACTTGAAGAGGAGACCAAATCAGTCCCATACACGTTCTGCCTAGTCTAAGGACCTTTCCCACTCTCACTGGATTTCTTCCCAGAACCAGTCTAAAGAATTAGTGTCTTCCAAATTCTGCTAAATATTTGCCTGCAAAACCATGTATGGCAAGGAAACCATGACAATATATAGGACTGCATTAAGCTTCAGGCTCATCCACATGTTTCATATCTTGACCCTTTCAGTGGCAAACACAGGATGCTATAGATGAAACTGCAAAGACTCCTTAGTTAAAGTTGAGAGATGATTCCCCTTGCTCTCCTAAAGTCTCTTTTTTCAATAGCATCAAGTCTGATTTTAGGCCAGAACCTTGATGTTAAGCTTTCCTTCCAGAGTGTACCTACAATAAGCTCTTTACAATGAAACTTGTTTGAAAATGTGGTTTAGAAGACAAGTTCTCAATTATAAACTGCAAAATTCGGGTTGAATAAGTCCCCAGTGCATTTCACTCTGATCTCATTCTTCTCAATACCTTAACTAGCAGCTTGAATAGACAAACCTGCAATGTTGTAGCCAGTACGAAAGTAAGAGCAACAGATACATCAGCCATCTAACCTGAAGATCCAAGATCAAAACAGAATAGTTATTGACTTCCAAGAATAAGGAAGGAGAAGTTAAATATACAAATGAATGGTGAAGTACCAGTGAGCCAGCTGGAAGGCGGAAAAGGCTCTTAGTTACTTTGTATAAAAAAATATGTGAATGTGCATAAGGAAGATGGGACATTGCCAGCTGTGGGATGTATACACAGCAGTGCTATACTAGAGGGATGTAAGCTAATTAGCTCTCTTCTGGTCCATTCATAGACAGAGCAAATCAATATTTTTCCAGTGAGATTACAGAATCAAGAAAGGTGTAGACAAGCCGAAGACCCTAGAGAGGTCTTCAGTTATTTCTTGGGAAGACGAATAGAAATTCATTGCCCGGTTCATGTATTGGACAGACACACAACAGTGTGTTCCTCTCGAAGAAGATTTCAGTCTAATTCCCCTACGTGTTTTGCCCATTGCTTTTTCTTAAACAGCTACCTCCTCCTGAGATCTTCATTTCCAGAGACCTTTTTAGTCTCTTTTTCTGACAGACATCAGTGAAAAATCCTAAATTTATGCTGTGTAATTATCAGCAGACAACAGCACATAAAGACACCAATCCATGTCTCTCCAGAAATAAGAGGGTTCTTCACATTTCCTCCAAGGGATTTTGCATCAAGCTTTCATCTACAAGAGGAGTGTTTTGGAGTATACTTAAGGATGAAATTCATGCACTGTGCAAATACATTCATATTTTGTACAACCTCGGATGATGATGTTCCCAACAGTCAGCTGGCATTTTAATGCTTTATCACAGCACCTCGTGCCTGAATAACAACTAAATTGCATGTTACCAACACAGCTTGTTTGCTTTCTTGATTAAGAGATGGATGAGTAAGAGACCCAAAATGTTTGTATTTCATGTAATTCAAGTATCTGCTTTGAAGGTGACATTTCTTCCCACATATACTTTTTTTCCCAGAAAAAGAGACCCAGAATTGGTCACCATCTGCAAGGACCTTCACTCTTTTTTCCCCACTTCGTTTGCATACATGTGGGTGTGATGTGGCACAGATTTTGCTGAATTTTAACAAAGTCACAAAATAATAAATAACACGTATATTCCAGGACAGCTGACAAGTCAGTTACTTCTGTTAACAGACAGGGACCTGCATCTGTGCAGAAAGTATCTACAGTGGGTTTCTGGCCCTAAGAAATTAACTCTGGGAGAAAATTTAAATATCTGCCCAAGCCTACTATGTCTGTATGTGCTCTTGTGCCTGTATTATTTCCAGAAATCAGAATGGAATCAGCTAGCTTGGAGAAGACTTTTAATATCACACCCAACCATTCCCAGCACTGCCAAGTACACCACTAAACCATGTCACTGAGTACCTCATCTACGTAGTTTGTGAACACTTCCAGGGACACTGATTCCACCACTGCCCTGGGCAGCCTGTTCCAATGACTGACCACCCTTTTGGTGAAGAAATTGTTCCTAATATCCAGTATAAACCTCCCTTGGCAGAGCCTGAGAATGTTTTCTCTTTTCCTGTCACTTGTTCCTTGGATGAAGAGACCAGCCATCTCCTGGCTCCTTTCAGGTAGCTGTAGAGAGCAATAAGGTCTCCCCTGAACCTTTTCTTCTCCAGACTAAACACCCCCAGTTCCCTCAGCCATTCCCCATCAGAATTGTGCTCCAGGGCCTTCACCAGCTCCATTGCCCTTCTCTGTGTGTGCTCCAGTACCTCAATGTCTCTCTTGTATTGAAGGGCCCAGAACTGAACACAGGATTTGAGGTGCAGCCTCACCATTGCCCAGTACAGGGAGATGATCACTGCCCTCGCCCTGATGGCCAAGCTATTGATGGTGTTAGCCTTCTTGCCTGCATGGGCACAAGCTGGCTCATGATCAACTCCGTCAATCAGCACCCTCAGGCCCTTTTCAAACAAGCAGCTGTCCAGCCACTCTACAAGAAGCTTGGAGCGTTTTGTGTGGTGGTTCTTGCCCAAATGCATGATCTGGCACTTTGCCTAGTTGAATTTCATAGCACTGGCCACAGCATTTTGATCCAGCCTGTCCAAGCCCTTTGAAGAGCCTTCCTGCCCTCCAGCAGACCCTTAGGACAGGACCTGCAGGAGAAGGTAAAAAAGAGTCACTCACGTCCAGCACCCAAGATGGTCAAAGGCAATTGAAGATTCAGACAGACTGCAGTAAGCAATGCAAAGTCAGACATGCTGTCCAAGGAGAAAATTGTTTTGGTTTGGTACGATTTAGCCGTGACAACTCCACGACAGCTACTTTTCAGCCTTTTAATATGCTCTTAGGAGCTTGTACATGTATTTCTTAACAATGTGCCTAAGGATGTTTCCCCGAGCTGAATTTGTTCCCCATTGTCTCATTTTCCCTTTTTACACGAAATAGAATAATGGACTTTCTCAGGCTCCTATGTTTTTTTCCGTCTCTGACTTGTTAAATGTTGCATTGTGGGCCTCATGAGGCTATAGAAATAAAATATGATAGCAAAGAATTGGATCTTAAGAGCTGCTTAATGAATCTTGACATCCTACATGACCCAGTAAAATCAGTGATAACTCTCTGTCATTGTATCCCAGGTCATTTTTAGTTTTCTGTGGTTTAAAAAATATTTGCAGAGCAATCAGATAAGACAGCACCAGCAGTAGTGGTGTGAATTAATGCACTTAGGGTAGCACAGATCAGACTATTCAAGCAGCCGGAGACTCGGATTTAGTCCTCGTTTCCCAGCTATCTTGTAGGCAACATTTTCTGATGCAGTTCATTTAGTAGGTACCTACCATTCAACAACACATGTTGTAAATCTGTTCCTCAAGATTTACTGAATAACTGAATCTGGATTTGTAGTCCAAGCCCTAGGAGAAAATAAGGAAAGAAAGAGAACCTGAGACTTAAAATACTGAAGTAGCATATAATTTTAGTATTTCTTGTTATTTCTTTTCAAGCTGTGGCTGGAATTCCTTCTCCATTCTGTCAATGCAACACATTTCAAAGAACCCTGAGGCTTTGACAGTCTGTTTTTCTTCAGCTTGTATTTTCTCACTGATAGGTTGCCAGGGCTGAAAGACTGTATATGTTAGGACAGTGACCAGTGCAGTGTGCAATGATTTATTCGTTATGGAAGCATGTTAGAATCACGGAATCCTACAATAGTTAGGGTTGAAAAGGACTTTAACATCATCTAGTTCCAACTCCCTGCTATGGGCAGGGACATCACACTAAACCATGCCACCCAAGGCTCTATTCCACCTGGCCTTGAACACAGCCAGGGCTGGAGCATTCAAAACTTCCCTGGGCAATACATTCCAGTGCCACACCACCCTAACAGTAAAGCATTTCTTTCTTATATGCTATCTAAACTTACCCTGTTTAAGTTTTAACCTGTTACCTCTTGTCATATCACTAAAGTCCCTAATGAACAGTCCCTCCCCAGCATACCTATAGCCCTCCTTCAGACACTGGAAGGCTGCTATGAGGTCTCCAAGCACCCTTCTCTTCTGTAGGCTGAACAGCCTCGACTTTCTTAGCCTATCTTCAGTAAGGTCTGTATCAGTGCCCATAAGAACAAGCCACAAAACTAAAACGATAGGTGTATTTTAATTATACTTACATAATGTATGCAAAATATAATACATGAATAATAACATATAGATTTTTTAATGTCTGTACTAATCTGCACTTGTCTCGGCCCTTTTTTGTTCTACAGAAAGTGGCAGATAACCTTCCCTTTCAACAGTGGCCCATACAGGGGAAATAACTAGTAGTCATTCTCTCAACAACATACGTATAATTTACTGTATAACAGGAAATTTTCCTGTGGTTGGATAACTGGACTTCATTAAAGTCATCAAAACATAAAGAAAAGATACAGATCTGCCACATCTTTGAATAAGTTAGCACAGTGATTAATTACCCTCCACTTTAAAAATATGAACCTTGATTCTAATTTGAACAAAGTCTAGCTATAGTTTCCAGGCAGTAGTTTCTCACAGCAGATTTTACAGCTAAAAAAGCCTCACTTATTCAAACTGTGAGTCCCAAAGTTTGTTATCAAATTCCTGGTTGTTGACCTTAACACTGATTTATCTGAGAGGAAGCAATTAGTTTCTTCCTACCTAACTGGACTCTTTCTGTTCTCCTCTTTCTCCCAGGTATTACTATTCCCAGAAACTGTTCAAGTAGAGTGACTGCAGTCACAGCCATAGACTGTGACTCAGGTCTTGGACACCACTTCTGCCAAGAAATTATGGTCTTCCTCCAAAGAAGAGCTATGGAATATCTGACTGAGAAGAAGAAAAACTCAGAGATGATCACCCTCATCTTACAGTTTTTGTGTTTTTGAGCACACAACCTCAAAATATGTATATATGTTTATTTATTAGTTATGTATAGATATAGGATTGTAATAATATGCTATGTACTTTCTAAAACATGCACCAAAATAGACATTTAAAAGTATGACACAAGATAAATATCATGGTTTAAGGCCAGTTGGTAACTCAGAACCATGCAGCTGCTCGCTCCCTCCTTCCGTTCTTCCTCCCGGTGCTCCCGGAATGAGGGGGAAGTGTATCAAAAGAATGTTACTCCCACAGGCTGAGATAAGAACATTGCAGTAACTAAGGTATAATACAAAACTACTTTCCTCTCTTCTAGGCAGCTCCAGAAATATATGAACGTTGAATACAAAACTAATTGAAGGCAAATGGAAATGGGGTTGACTAAGTAACACAACAAAGTAAAAGTAGACCTTTGCTGAAGGACCTATAGATAACCTAATGGTAGAAAACCAATCTTTATTGATAATATTTCCCAAGAGGATAATTTCTTTGTGAATATTGCCATTCCTGTGCATGAAATATTCCATAAAAAATGTGCTCCTGCATTCAAAGGTAAATTTCTCCGACACAAATCTCTGTCCAGATTGAAAATGCTACAGCATTGAAATTAGGATACAGAAGGCTTTAACTCATGGTGGGTCTCTCATGAGAAATATGGCAAAGGGGTTGTGTCTCCAGCCTGCACATATTCAGAAAAGTCCATGTGTTTTGTCCTTTTCTTGTCTGCCTCACATATCTTCCTTATCAGACACAGGAATCTTGTTGCATGCCATCTTTTTTCTTTTTTCTTTTTTTTTTTTCCTTCTTACAGCAGCAGCTCTAGCTCTTTCCTAAGCAAAATGGATCCTATTCCAAAATTCCAGATACCACCAGAATGTAGTATTACAATATGGTCCAGTTGTAGGCTCTGTGGTGTAGCTCTGTGCATGTTCGGACTGAGGGTTCATCCCATACTGGGAAGACTTTATGAGAGAGGTGCACATATGAGGAAAAGAGATCAGTGCCTGATGTCGCTGAGGTAGGAAACAAGTATGTGATTTTCTCAGAAATGTACCACAAGGCTGCCATAGCACTGAAAAATTAAAAGCCTGTAGATTTATTGCATAGACTCACAGAATCATGGGATGTTTTGAGTTGGAAAGGATGTTTAAAGATCCTTGAACTCCCTTCCTGTATGCAGGGACATCTTTCACCAGATCAAATTGCTCAAATGCCATGTAATCTCAAAACTTCTTAATGACTGTACATCCACAGCTGCTTTGGGCAACATGTTCTGCTGTTTCTCCACCCTCATCATAAAAAATTTCCTCCTTATATCTAATCTAAATCTCCCACTTTTTTAGCAGAAAACCCTTTCCCCTTGCCCTATTATGACAGGCCCTAGTAACAAGTCGTTCTCTGTCTTTCTTATAAGACCTGTTTATATATCAAAAAGCTACATTGAGGTCTTCCCAGTCATTCTCCAGGGTGAACCCCAATTTTCTCAACCTTTCCTTGCACAAGAGCCCTTCCAGTAGTCTGATAATTTTTGTGTCCCTCCTCTGGACTCTTCCATGTCCCTCTTTTGTTGTTACCACAGAGCTGAATGTAGGACTGCTGGGGGGGTTTCCCCATAGTGCAGCAGAAGGGGAGAATCCCCTCCCTGAACATGCTGCTCATGCTGCTGGGCATGCAGCCCAATATACAGGGGATTTATGGGCTGCAAGTGCACACTGGTGGGTCATGTCCAGCTTTTCTTCCACCTTTACCCCTAACTTCTCTCCTCAAAGGCACTCTCAATCCCCTCATAACTCAGCTTGTATTGGTACTAGGGTTTGCCCTGTTTTCCATTGGAGACAAATACAAATCCTAGGTACCCACGAAAATTAGAATCAGTTCTTCTGTGTGTTCTGTAAATTGTACAGAACCACACACCTTCATGCAGAGGCATACAGAAAGAATAAATTCAGAACTCTCTTAATTCTCACAGCTTTATGCTTAACCATAGGTGTTCAAAATTTCTATCTGGTTCTAGGGTCTGAATTTTACCCCAAAATCTCCTGTTCTGAATAAGGGAAGGGTTTAGCTACATAGGCATTTTTCACAGCACAGAAAAGGAACATCATATAGCTATTGCTGTTGTCACACGGACAGTCTGTTCCGGTAGTGGTTTATCATGGGGTAAATTCTTAGGAGAGTTTTTAAAGGATGTAGGGAGGCAATTACGACAGCTAAGGCCTCCTTGGAACTAAATCTTGCAAGTCGGGTTAAGGACAATAGAAAGGGCTTCTGCAAATACATAGCGGATAAAACTAACACAAGAGGCAATATAGGCCCAAGTGCTGAACAAGGTGGGTGCCCTGGAGACAGAGGATATAAAGAAGGCAGAGGTGTTGAATGCCTTCTTTGCCTCTGTCTTTACTCCTGCAGACTCTCTCCGGGGGCCCCAGATTCCTGTAGCCCCAGAAGGAGTCAGAACAAAGGAGGAGTTTGCTTTGGTAGATGAGGATTGGGTTAGGGATCAGTTTAGCAATATGAACATCTATAAATCGATGGGTCCGGATGGAATACACACAGGTGCTGAGGGAGCTGGCGGAGGTCTTTGCTAGGCCACTCTCCATCATCTTTGTTTAAGTCCTGGGAAAAAGGAGAGGTTCCTGAGGACTGAAGGATGGGAAATGTCACGGCAGTCTATAAGGAAGGCAAGAAGGAGGACCCGGGTAATTATAGACCGGTTAGCCTTACCTCCATCCCTGGAAAGGTGATGGAACTACTTTCTCTTGAAACCGTCTATAGACATATCAAGGATGAGGATGTCATTAAGGGTAGCTAACAGGGTTTTACCAAGGGGAAGTCATGTTTGACCAGCCTTATACCCTTCTATGAGGAAGTAACTAGGTAGATGGATGATGGTAGAACGGTAGATGTGGTTTTTCTTGATGTCAGTAACGCATTTGATAATGTCTCCTAGAGCATCTTCATAGATAAGCTAAGGAAGTGTGGGCTTGATTTTCAGGTAGTGAGGTGGATGAAGAACTGGTTGAAAGGAAGAAGGCAGAGAGTTGTGGTCAATGGGGTAGAATCTACCTGGAGGTCTGCTGAAGTTTCTCGCTACTCGCGTGGTGAGTGACGGAAGCAGTAGTTCCCTCCGAGCTAGGGCTGAGACATAGAGCATTCACGGAATGCGGGTTATCAACGATTTATTGCGCAGTTAGACTTCCTTATATTTGCCTCCTAAGCACCTCCCCAGGGTCAGCTAGTTCCTGTCCCTCCTAGCAGGTTCCCGTCCATGCAGGAATCCCTACATCTCCCCCCCCTCAAGACTAGAAATCTCAGGTTTTTAACAGCAATTCCAGATAGCAACTTATAACTCTAATTAACTAAGTAAGAAAGGTTTGTGCCACTAAGTATTCACACACAGTGCATATTACATAACCAAAAAAGAAGGAAACAAACATCCAAATACTAATAAACACAGAGCGTCAGCCTAAAGGGACCTAGACGCAGGTGTTTCCGGCCTGAGCAATGTCATATTCAACGGCCGGCTACAAAGTTCGTAAGGCACATCGTGACTGGATCCGTGAGTGAAGTCATGTGGACACACAAGGGCCAGGGATGTCATTTCACACCTCTTTCCATCACTCTCTCCCAGGTACAGCTGAGCGCCAATCACCACCTGAAAAACACAGCTCAAATACAAACTTACAGACACAACTACAAATAAGGTAATAACCATTTTGCGGGTACCCAGCATAGCCCAGCCTCCCCCTCCACGCAGGTATAACCTCGCCCGTGAGCACGTAGGGCAAATGGACCCTTTTCCGTATCTTGGAAATAAACCTTACCCTTTCACCCGTACCTCTGGATATGCGGGTTTGTCTTGAGGCGGGGCAAAGTGTGACCTCATCGCGGATTTTTCAGTTGATCCACGTGAGAATTGATTTAAACTAGTCAGAGCAGAAAGTATAAGTCGGCATACACGGACAGGGGGAGTTTCTCCAGGTACAGACTCCCCCGCCTCAAGGTACATGAGGCGAGCTTTCAGAGTCCGGTGCGCGTGACTGTGAGAGTGACAGAGCACTGGAACAGGTTGCCCAGGGGGTTGTGGAATCTCCTACATTGGAGATATTCAAGGCCCACCTGGACAAGTTCCTGTGTGATGTACTCTAGGTTACCCTGCTCTTGCAGGGCCGTTGGACTAGATGATCTTTTGAGGTCTCTTCCAACCCTTGGGATTCTGTGATTCTACAGAGGTGTTTTTTTCAGATTCCAGGTGTTTTGATTTTTCTGGCTATAAATGGCTTGCAATCAACACTGTGACACTGTGTATAGGAAGTGTGGCATCTCCCAAATCAACTGCACGTAAGTGTAGTAAGGGTTGTAGTAAGTAAGGCGAGAGGAAATGAGATAAGGAAGGCTATAAAATATGGCCAAGGTCACAAAGCAGTTCAATGTTAGAGCCAGGGAGAGATTCCAAAGCACCCCAAATCATGGTCAAACGTTCTTATCCCCAGTTATGTCGGTGCATTTCTTTGAGTTGAGAACCATGAGTAAGGTGTTTCATTGTACATATTCACCCAGACCGACTCTTTCTCTTTCCTGTCTGAGCTTCTGTTCCAGCTTTCTACTTCTGTTTTTCCCCTTCTTTAATCCAGCCATTCTCTTGGCTCAATTTCTATCTCAGGTTTTACTTTCCGCACACTTGTTGTGGCCCTATCATTTTCTATGTCCTCTCTCAGCCTTTTCTCCCTGTTCCCTTGGCTTTTCTTATTCTGTTTTGACATTCAGTGATATCTCACATAAAATTAGTATCTACCAGAACTATGTTAACATAAGGGAGGCTACTCTAAATTATGAAAACTGTGCATACCGACAACAGCAAGTATATCTGTTCCTAAAGATTGGTGTAAAGAGAGGTAAATAATTTCCTGAGATGCAGAGGTGAAACCATCCACACTTCAGGTAACAGCATTCCTTCATTTCATTTGTCCTACAAACAGTGCAGTTGCACACACCCAAATGCCTTTTCTTTTGTCTACATTGTCTCTGGGTCTAAATCAATGTTTCAATATATATAGAACTCATATTTGAGCATACGTGAGAACTTAGTAACATTCTAGGTTTTCTGGCAGACTGTCAAGTGCTACCTGCAAGGTCTCAGAGATCTCTCTAAGAAATGTGAAGAAATAACCAGATGGACACTGACTTACCAAAGTTACTCAAATGACTGAAATAAGGCTTGAACATAGACCTCAGAAGCCCAGGATGACTTCCAGATTTCTCATATCTTTTCTCACTCCCCTCTCTGTTATCTCTTTAAACTGAGCTCATGGTGGAAAAGTAAATTTGCAATGCTTTGCCAGTCTCACATTTTTGGGCTGATGTGGTCAATTTTTCCTCTAATCTGATGCTTGAGGAAATTTTCGTCAAGTCTTTGTGAGCCTCTACAGCATAGTAAATGCATCTTGCCAGGCCTTCCTTATCACAAGCTTTCTCACAGGTGGTCTTGAGCAGTTACATGAGCAAATAGAAAAATTTTCTGTCCAAGTCACTGAAACTATGAGCTGTCAACCTGCCCCTTTTCACCCCTTTCACCCCTCGTGTCATTTCAGTAAACCATATCCCATATACAGTCGAGCCAGTGTTTTGCTTTGTCTAAAGTGATTTCTCCTTATTGGTCAAGTTTCCTTTAACAATTTTTTTTCTGTGACTTTTGTGTCTTTGCCTCAAGATACATCTTGAGGGACTCCACATTTCACTGAGCGATAGGGTGGCAGGATTTTCTTTTCTAGCTCCTTTACATGTCACAGGAACAGTGTAAACCTGCAAAGACATTTTGACTGTAGAAAAAGTGAATTCTACCAATCGGAAAAAAAAAAAAGCATCATCCTTCATCAACAGTAATAGCAAGAGCTTTGTTTCCATTATGCTTAAAACAAGTGGCTAAAATAAGTCCTTAAAAAACAAGTGGGGGTTGTAGACAAAAAAAGTACGAATATAATTTTGCTGTTACAAAAGAATGAGAGCTCTCAGAAGTGCAGTTGCACGGGTAAATCCCTCTCAGAGTTTTAGCCATGGTCACTGCTCCAGCATTCTTAGGTGAGAATGGCTTCAGTCCGGCATGACTTCAATGCAGTTTTCAGCAAACAATACAAAAATAAAAGGCGTGTAAAGTGCTCAGACACAATTTCAGTTCAGAAATGACTGTGCTGCTTTTTTACCTTTCAGGCAGACTGAACTACCTTCCTCTGAGTGGCTGCAGCATGCCAACACAACAGTTCAAAACTCCTCCATTCTTTTCCAGAGAATTTGCCACTGCAACCAACTCCATCTCAACTGACTCGCATAAATACCCAGAAACTATAGCAATGACAACACAGACTTCAGATAAGAAGTGCAAAAGAGCCAACACTGAAACTTGTAACAAACCCCACTGATTGCAACAAACTCACACTATTGAAACATCCTCAAACGGAGTCTTTCATCTATGTTGACCCTTCCTGAAATTTGAAAACTTAGAAGGATATGCTTGCATTTGTGTCCGGATTTTCGGAGAATCAGCAAGGCCATTTCAATTTTACACGTGCAAACGTGCTAAAATAATGACCAGCTACTTTTAAACACCTTTGGTGGGGTTTTGCACTGATAGAAATGAAATGTCGCTTAATCATGTTTCATTCCAGCATTAGAACATAATCTGATCTTCTTATTTCTTTTATTTATCTGATTCTCTGATGCAAGTTTCTATCTGTATGTTCCAAAACAGCAAATAGGAAAATAATGTCAAATGACTTTTTGACCAGCCTCTTATTCCACCTGCCATTTTGTGAGGGGGATAATTCCATGACCATCTTTTTAACTTGTTCTAGTTTTTTTTCTGTTCCAGGACCCAAAGCAATAGTTAGGTAATAATCTTTCTACAGTAGGGGTTGCAAATCTATTTCATCTGAATCCAGCCAGGAGGGAAACATCGGGAATTTAAGGACTTAACAGGTTTGAATGGTTTCTGTTTTTGCTTTTTGGTGAATCAAGACTGTTTTTGAAAGGACCTTTTTACTTTTTCTCTCTTTTCTGCAGCTAATATTTTAGGCTACTCAACTTATTTATGGATTGTCAAGGAAAGGAAAAGCAGCCTTTTTCGACTCTAGGATGCCTTTGCAAAGGTACATCATGTACATGCTCTAAGCAAAAAAACTGCTGAAACTTCACCACAATTAGAACTTATTTTTATTAACTTTTCCGAAATCAGTATTCATAAAAATTAATAATAGCATGATAGAAATTATATCTCAGTTGTCCTGATGGGTTTCAAGTGTGAATTGGATGGTCTGTAATTGTCATCTAATAGTTATTTAAAGAAAAACTTTCCACCTTCCTATATGTGTCAGTCAGACATGTTTCTAATTCTGGTTTCTCTGAAGAAAGGCTTGAAGCACAACATAGTGAGAATTAATCTTTGTAGTGTTGCACAATTTTTATTGTGGAAAGATAATATATTGTTAATTAAGATGTTTTGCTGCTATTTTTTAAAAAGTAGAAACATTGCCAAATGTCTGTATTTTACAAGGCTTGCTCATTTTTTTTAGTGATAACAATGTTTTTAATTTTAACATCTCTCTTTAAGACCGTTTAAATGGCATAGGTAATACAAAAGCAATCGCACCAATAAGGTTGTTTTCCTCTCCTTGGCACCTAATGACAGATGAAATATTTTGGAAAGATCTAACAGCCAAGCAGAGGCATGAACCATTCCAAATGTTTTATGCGAACTGTAATTGAACAAGAAATGTGCTGGACTGACGCTGCACATACATCTTATCTCAAGCTGTTGAGCTAGAAGTGGTAGACTGGCTCTTATTAGCTTGAAAAGCTAACACAGAGTGGATGTTTTAAAAATAGGCTTCTGGAGAATGGTTCTTTCTTCAGGCTTCAGAGGCAAAATCATCATTCTGCATTCAGAGCTCGTCTCCTTTCCTCTGAACACAATATGCACAGACCTCATCAAAGACATCATGTCAGCTTCCCTACTCCATAGTGTGAACAGAAAGAGTAAGGCACCGAAAGGTTCTTCTTATTCAATTCCAGAAAAAGGCAACCAAGAGGCTGGTAGTTACTTGTAGAGCATGTCCAGCAGGTCAAGGGAGGGGATTCTCAGCCTTTGCTGCATTCTGGGGAAACCCCCTCTCCAGTCCTGCTTCCAGCGCTGGGACATCAACACAACAGGGAGGTGGGTTGTTGGAGAAAGTCCAGAGGAGGCACCAAAAAATTGGGAGAGGACTGAGGCCATGGAGACGCTGTGAGGGCTGGAGCAACACTGCTCTGGAGACAGGCTGAGAGAGGTGGGCTTCTTCAGCCTGGAGAAGAGAAGGCTCCTTAAGGGGAGACCTTAGAGCAGCTCCTAGTACCTAAAGGGGCTACAAGAAACCTGGAGAGGGACTATGGACAAGGGTCTGTAGGGACAGGACAAGGGGGAATGGCTTTAACCTGAGAGAGGGGAGACTGAGATGAGATCTTAGGCAGAAGCTCTTCCCTGTGAAGGTGGTGAGGCCCTGGCAGAGGTTGCCCAGAGAAGCTCTGGCTGCCCCATCCCTGGCAGTGTTCAAGGCCAGTTGGACGGGGCTTGAAGCAACCTGGTCTAGTGGAAGGTGTCCCTGCCCATGGCAGTGGGTTGGAACTGGATGAGCTTAGAGATCCATTCCAACTTTTGATCTGTGCCAGTGCCTCACCACCCTCATAAGAAAGAACACCTTCTTTGTACCTAACCTACCCCCCTTGTGTAAGTTTGACCCCATTTCCCCGTGTGCTATCACTACAGTACCTAATGAAGAGAATTTCTTACCTTGTAAGATTCCTGTTCTTTGCTGCTGCTGTTCTCCCTTTCACCAATACCACAATAAGCCATAAAATGTAAACTTTGTGAGGCACTGGGGAGAGGGTTTCATCGATTTTGCAAACAATACTGCATGCAAATTGCTCTGGGGGAGCACTCAGGTGCCTGTAAGAAGGCTGCCCCCTTTTCTCCTACCTGACAGAGAAAGAGAGGATTGATTTTCCTTCAAGTCCTCTGACTCTTACAAAAACATTTGGGAAGAACACGATCTGTTCACAGGCAGCAAAGCAGGTTTGCTTGTTGAACCGCATATAAGTGCAGGTTTTTGAGAGCTCAGCATCTCTGCAGTCTCATTCCAGCCTCCGGAGCCTGCCCTGAGATTTGATGACTGTACACTGCAGTGCGACACTCTCCTACCACAGCAGTACAGCCTGCGCAGTCGGAGGACATCAACAAAAAACAAAAGCTGCTGGTAGATCTCAGCATTCCATTGAACTCCAAGGACAATGCTGAAGTAGATCTTTAGTGTTTTAATGCAAAACTCAAGATGTGGAGTGCTACTGGTTCAATGTCACTTTTTGAAAAATTGAAATCTATGTTTAAGAATTAATTCTAAGATGACACTGAGATGCTGGGAAGTTCTGTACTCTATTTAGAGCCACATTTTCCTTTTTCTCTGAAGTAAAGAATTTCCTGGCAAATATATCCAGCACTGAATAGCTTTGCAGGTGATAGTGGAGGTAGAGCAAGTAGCACATGGAGTTGCATGTCGCATGTCATACAGCCAGCTGAACTGGGGGTTCTAGAATTATTTTAAGCTGATTTTTAATCTCTTCTACCACGTTTTGATTCTCTTCTCCTTGTTCACTTCCTATCCACCTTCACATTTCTATGTCAATAAGTGTTGTGATCTGAGAGGTCAGACTGATGACACAAAATCCATAATGCAGAAGCAGGAACAGGGCTGAAGCCACAAGGCTACAGTGGTTCTTTGCGTAGCTCTCTCTGAAGGGAAGATTCACTGACAGGGCAGAAATGTTCCACATGGAGCAGATAATGGACAATACATAAACAAAAGATAAATAAATACATGTTGCAGGAAATACAGATACTATTGAATGACTTAATCTGTTCTTGATTGAAAAATCTGAATTACATGGACATGAGTATGAATAGACTTGAAAGAAATACTGGCACATACATTGACATGAACTTGGCTAAACTCTTTCCAGCATTACAGGAAAACAGACTTCCTAAACTCCATCCCCCATAAAAGTCTCTGGGATTTCCACTTGTGTTAAGTCATTGACTTGACTGTACTGGTATTACAAAACAATCAAAAGCTGCAGAACAAAAGAAAACTGGAAACACACAGCCAAGCTCCTCACAGTCAAAGTCAAGTACTGTTCCCTCTAACACAGGGCAGAGACATTTCCTTTGCGGAAAGCTGAGGTTCCAGAGAGGAGGGCTATGCTCACTTCCAAAAGTCCTTGAAGCTCCTGTCGTGAACTAAGTCCCAGGAATGATATTTTAGTTTACATAATTGTGATAAAAATCTATACTGATGTATACCTCTTACAGTCTTCAAAACCACGCACTTTAAAAAATTGGAAATAAAGCTCTTGTTTTGAGAAATGTAATGGGAGTGACATTATTAACAACTGTTCCACCAAAGAGGAGTTTTAGACAATAAAAGTATTTTCAAATTCAGCAGTGACAGAAATGCACTTTCATATAGTCTGGCCATGGATCAAGTAGCTAACATGCTGGAGAGAGATGTAAGAGGTCTGGGCTCTACTCCAAATTCAGCCATTTATCTGCCTTCTACAGTCATTCAGTCTCCATTTCTATTCATGCTTTTTCCCAGCCCTTCTGAATTTACACGTGAAACATCCAAGGAGTAGGGAAAGGTGCTAAGTGTGCACATGTCTAACACTATGGAGACATCCTATTCTGAGTCAGCAGGTGCTGAAGATACACAGTGCTTAAAATACAGATGTGGATGGATATGGATATGGATACGGATATGGTATGGATATGGATATAGGTATGGATACGGACGCGCGTGTAAGCAGAAAATGTCCAAGAATAGAAATTGTACTTCAGAGTGCAACATCAAGGGCAGCTGCTTCAGTTACGTTTTTGTGACTTTCCGTTTTTAATCATTATGATTCAAAGACTCAGCTAGCCAAAAGAGGAGATTGCTTTTAAAATGTCACCCGGTAGTTATTTTAAATAAAATAATCGGCCAAACACTGAAAATTGTATTACTAGGAAATCAAAATCATTAATTTGATATTAAATTAAACTTTAAAAAGAATTCCTCAAAGACAAACCTAACCTTTTTACCCAAGCAATAAGAAACATACTTTGCAGGAGTCGCATTAGAGCTGATACTTCTCATCAGCTATGAGGAGCGTACAGAGAGAGTACCAAGTGCCTTTAACTTCCAAAGGAAACTGGCTCAGACATATCTAGCAAGATGGAGTCTTTTGAAGAAGCAAGAATTTATTTTTCAGGAATTTTTATTGAATACATGATCTGAAATGTCAGGTAGAGGCAAGTGGGGGATGCATGGCACTATCTTGAGCTGGGCTTTCCAAGGGAAAGAAGCAGATGAAAGGCGCTGTCATTTTACTGTTCCCAAACCAGAGCAGGACTAAAGCGCTCAGTCCATTCGTGCTCTGAAAATTCACACCAAAGCTATCTGTGTTGCACTGGAAGCCAGCCGAATTTCATAGTCTGTCCTGATTCCCCTGTGAACCAAGGTTACCCCTGAATAAGGCATAGGATGAAGATGAACCTGGCTCCTGAAAGTCCCCGTCACAAAGGACAATTAAGAGATTTTTCTGGTTTGTTTCACTATTGTAATGCCTAAGTGGCAACCCAATGAAACAGACTCGACAAAGCATAAATGGAAAAACACATTAATAGGTAAAATGTAGTGATGCAAGAAACATGACAAATGGCATTTTGCAGTGTGTTGGCATTTTTGCAGTTAATTTCTGAATTAACATGAAGAAAAAATTGCTGCAGATGTCATTTAATGGAGAAACAAATGGGTAGAGTGCTAGCCACTATAACTTCTGTGGAGAGCTGTATTTACATTGCATGAGCTAACTAAACTGAATGTTATCTACAGATCACCTACTTGGGTAGTGTCCAAATAATTTTATTACTTACCCAGGGAATTTGGCAAGCCGAGCAAAAGGGCAAACAACAATATACTTTACACCATTGCTCAATGTGTTTCTAACTTTGTATTCTTTCTTCCTAAGAAAATTGTCTTTCCAAGTGATGATGGTAGAAAGCCACCTGCTGAACGGCACTGTATTCTTATGTTTCCCTTTCAAATACAAATAAAGTGCAGGTCCCCACACCCACACATTTAATGAATTCCGAATGCTGTCCAAGGAGCCATTTGGGTCAGAAACATTTCTTTGTCTTAGCTCAGATCTGTACCCTAAAAGATTCTAAGCATGTTTTCACGGAAATGTTTCTCCATGTCATTTATCAATGCCACTCAAGTAAGAAAAAATGTTGTAAGAACACGAGCAGAACCTGACCCCTTGTCCACTACCATAATTACAGCTGGAAAAGGCCAGTAGGATATTTTTCAAAACAACTGGACCTAAGTGCGGCATGGCCTTCATGTTTAATTGTTCTAATACAGGAGGCCAGAAAACTGACTCTGGGAAAACACA
Organism: Psittacula derbiana; assembly: GCA_029814625.1. Classification (NCBI taxonomy): domain Eukaryota; kingdom Metazoa; phylum Chordata; class Aves; order Psittaciformes; family Psittacidae; genus Psittacula; species Psittacula derbiana. Next base: position 59,988 of record JAPWDL010026376.1, on the reverse strand, counting down.
TTGAAGTTTTTGTGCTGCATATGGTGACAACTGTTCTGGAGCAGAAAGGGGGTTATTGGTTATCTCTAGCAGGGTGATGAAATATCAAGCAATCTTGACAGAACAAAATGATGTGCGTTTAAAAGCTACTAACCTGTTGAATCCAGCAGCTTTTCTAGGAACGAGGAGGGAACTCTTGAACATAACTGCGTAGAGGTCATTAAGCATACATATGCGAACAGAACAGATTTGAAAGATATACTTTTTGAACGACCTTCTTGGGAACTTTTCACAGACGGAAGCAGCTTTGTGGAAAATGGGACACGGTATGCAGGATATGCTGTAACAACACAGCAAGAGGTAATTGAAGAAAAGCATTATCTCCTGGGACCTCGGCTCAACTGGCAGAGCTGATAGCTCTTAGAAGAGCGCTGGAACTGAGTGACGACAAAAAGGTAAAGGTGTGGACAGATTCAAAGTATGCGTTTGCTGTAGTACATATACACGGAGCATTAGGGAAGGAACGAGGACTGTTATCTTCACAAGGGACTAATATAAAATATCAAAAAGAGATCCTGGAATTAATAGCTGCTGTGTCAAAGCCTAAACAGGTGGCCATTATGCATTGCAAAGCGCACCAAGGAGGAACTTCAAAGATATCTGAAGGAAATACATTAGCAGATCGGACAGCTGGAAATGTAGCCCGGAAGGTATGGAACCGGATGCCTTTGATAACTCTTTACGTAAGCCCACTCCATACTTATCTCTCACAAGAACCAAATTGTACAAAAGAAGATGAGAAATCGGCAGGACTTTTAAAAGCTCAAAAGAATTCTGAAGGGTGGTACACAACAAGGACTGGACAAGTAATAGTACCGCCAGCAATAATGCGGAAAATTCTACAGACTGAACATCAGAAATGTCATTGGGGTGCAGAAGCATTATTAACCTATTTAAAACGAGGAATAATTTCACACGGATGTTAACCATGGCAAGGGTAGGGTCAAAATGTGAAATTTTTTTGAAAAATAACCGAGTAGTAAGGAGACAAGTGGAGATGGGGAGAATCAGGATGGGGTAGAACCATGAGACTATGGGCAGGTTGACTTTGTGGAACTACCAAAGGTACAAGGGTACAAGTATCTATTGGTGGGGGCTGGCACTTTTTCTGGATGGCTGGGGGCCCTTCCCTGTCGCACCAATCAGGCAAAGGAGACAGTAAAGTGGTTGCTTAAAGGAATCATTCCGCGATTTGGAGTCCCTTTAGGGATATTGCTGGATAGGGGCCCACATTTTGTTGCAGCCATAGTACAGTAAATTAGTAAACTGTTAGGAATATCATGGAACTAACATACTCCCTGGAGACCCCAATCCAGTGGACAGGTAGAGAGAATGAATCAAACAATAAAAAGACAAATCAGTAAAATATGTCAGAAGGCCAAAATAAAATGGCCACAAGCTCTACCCATAGCTCTACTACAAATCAGAATAAAACCCAGAAGTGGAATGTCAGTAAGCCCCTATGAGATCCTCTATGGAAAACCAGATGAGGCACCAGACCCCAATCCCAATATCCACGTTAAAGGGAATCAGATGTTTTTAAATATGTGCTGTCTCTTGCTAGAACTTTAGCTCGACTTCGAAGCACTTTGGTGTGGAACAGACCACTGTTCTTGGAAAATCCAGTATATGACATCCAACGAAGACATAAAGTATACTTCCGAAACTGGAATGAAGAACCATTGAAAGAACGGTGGGATGGACTTTATCAAGTACTGTTAACAACATTCACTGCGGTAAAAGTAGAAGGGGTGGATTCTTGGATACATTATACATGAGTGAAAAAAGTCCCAAAGATATTGGAAACACAGGTACTGAGTCCCACAAAGCTTAGGCTGAAATGTAAGTAAGATGTCTGGGTTTGTTTACAAAACTTTGATTGTTGTCTGTTCACTGACACCGTTGATGGTTGTTGCCTTTCTTGAAATTCCACAGAAAAGAGATACTTTGACACAGTCTGTTGGACAGGATGTCACTCTGATTTGCAAGTTCACTGATAACATTCTAGTAAGATTAATGCAAATAAGAGTCATTTGGGAAAGGGTAAGTCATCCTTCCAAAGACCCAGACCTTATCTTTGACAACGAATATAAGGCTCAATTGCGGGGTGAATGGAAGATGAAAGGTAGAGTTGAAAACAGATTGTATGAATGAAAACAAATGAAATCAAAATTACAGAACAGAGAGTTAGAAGATCAGTAGATCCAACACAAACTCTCAAATTATATCACCGAAATCCTAAGGAAAACCTGATGATAGGCCTAATTGGGGATTTTGCAAAAATGAAAAACACAAGTAAGATAACGGCATGCTTACCAATACCAAAGGCAGCCGGAGAATCGAACGGGGAACTTCACTTCCAGAAATTAACAAAACAATTGCTTTTCAAGAAAAAGAGGAAACGAAAATCATAACAGTGACACAATATCATGAAGAAGGTGTTTATGGAGACTCTGTAGTTTTGGTATCAGACTCACTATGTATAAAGAAACCAATCTCTCATTTCACTCCCAAAAGAGGGGCAGAGGGATGGGGTAAATGTATTTATAATTAAACAGCTAAGGTGGACAGACAAGTAAAAGAGAAGATATGGGAATGTGAAAAGGTGAATAGTTTAAAACAGAATTGGGACACAGTCTGGTCAATGAGTATTCTGCAAAAGTTCCTATACATTGGAAACACATCTTGGTGTTTTAAATGGACAAGGAAACAAAGTGCAACAGGAGTCATAAATAAGTTGCTGTCCATGAAAAATGTTAGTCGAGATATTGTCAGGAATGTTCCCTGGTGGAATTGTACAAAAATTTTGGAGTGTGATACTGACCCTGAAGAGATTACAATACTCCCAGGTAAATTGCTTTAATGGCCGGCTGTGCATGTCGGGGACTAAAAATCGGAGGAAAAACAATTAACATCCCAGATGAACATATAGGCTCTAAATATTCAACACTGCATAGTACGGGACATTTTTCTGGGCAACTAGTAATGGAACCTGGACCACCCACCTATCCATGGAAGGTCCAGTTAAAAAAATTACTCTGGGATTACCCACCCTCTGTCCAATTTGGAAGAAATCATCCTTTAAAGGCAAATTTGAAACCCTACAAATTCGAACGAAAAGATGATAATGGTAGCGATGATGAAGACACCTGGCAGGAACCCTCCACGTGACTAAAAATAGGACGGGATTTAGTATCCCTATTTGCCCAATAGGGATATGCTGCCCAATAGTGGCAGCATACCGAAATAGAGAAATGATTGACAACCTGATTGGTCAAACAAAAGACTAGCCAGAATGACAAAGAAGGGATTCAGAGATGAAAGTTTACAATTACAAGCGACAACCAAAATGACTTTGCAGAATAGAATAGCATTAGACATGTTGTTACTTAAAGAACATGGTGTCTGTGGATATTTGAAAGACAGAGTGGACCATTGTTGCCTTTGCATTCCCAATGTGACTGCAGACACAGAGCGTGATATTTCCCAATTAACTAAAATTGAAAAAGAAGCAGAAAAGGAAACAGAAGAAATTGAACAAAATTGGATTGGAACGTTAATTGACAGCTTGGGCCTTCATGTTACTGGATGGGTTCGTTCTCTCATACAAACTGTAATCATGATACTAATTGTGTTTTTGATGAGATATATCTGATGTATCTTTGTATCCAAAAGGAAATAACCAGCAACAGTGCAGTCATCGAATTATAGGAGCAGTAACAAGACAATATCCAAAATACGCAATACCCTCACCTACCTATCAGGAGACAGCTGCCTAAATTTAAAAGCGTGAAAATACTTGTTAAGATGAAGTATTTTCGAAGGGGGAAATGTTAGAAAAAGGTGAAATTTTATGTTAAAAATAATCATATACAGTGATAGAAGTGATTATATATGAAAAAGTTTGTAAATCAATAGAACTTTACTGTCCTGTATCTTAGTTGCTCTATAACTAAACATCACAATGATAGCTTTAGTAGTAGAAACTAATATAACCATATATGGTGAAAGGGATATAGGAAAGAATGTACTGTGGGGCTCTGCCTAGGAAAGAATGTACTATGGGGCTATACCCAAGTAGAACCAAATCTTAATATAACCGGAAAAGCATACCAGAGTCAGCCAAGTGAAGATAAGAGAATGCTGATTCCACATAATAGTTGGGGGCCATCCAAAGAACGGAAAGGTGAAAAGGACAGAGTGAGGAAGACATCTTACTTCATTAAAGGTGAAAAGGACAGAGTGAGGATGACTTCTTACTTCATCTGAGGAAGACTCCTTACTTCATCAGGACGACCAGCAGAGGGGGCTGCGCAAGCGCAGAAGAGGCTGATGTCCTAAAGGACTGATGAAGCAATCCCTGATACCTATTGCGAAACTTCTAACGTATAAATTGCGAAAGCAATGTAAGAGGGTTGGAATCAGATTTGCGTGAGTACCCCTTGTTCCCGCTACCTCAGTAAAGCACCTCATATAACCTTTCCGGTGGTTATGTGTTTGTCCTGACGCTAAAAACTGCACATCAGTTTGGACAGGCAGCTAGGCACACACAAAAAACTAAGTCAAACACGGTTACAGACCAGCTTGCTGCTGCCTCCAATGAGAACTGAGCTCCACATGTATTTCCTTGAGCCAGGGGCATCGTATTTATGTCTTTCCTTCCAGAGACCTCCACATCTCAATCAATTTCAACTTTGTTGGGCAAAAATGTAGAATTCACAGTGAGGAAGAAGACATTGAAAAATAGCCAGGTAGAAATACCAGTTACATCAGGATATTCTATTTTCTTTTCAAGAAATAGACTAAAAATATAGGTTTATATTAAATGGAATAACTTAGTAGCGGAGGAAAAACCAGACTAAATCTGTCTATCTCTTTTGGTTTCTAATCTAGAAAGAGTGAGAGAATGTATTTCTAAATGACCATCCCAGAAATAGTTTAGAACCAGTTGCTGTGTTCTGAAGAGTCTCTGTCTACATGTCTCCACTCAGAACAATGCAGAGAAGGCAACAGGGTCAGATTTCGTCTTGACTAGTTAGGAGTCAAAAATTAAATTAATTAAAAATGGCCCTTCTGGAAGTATGGGCTGGGAGAAACACGCTATAGTCTTACCGGACATGCAGAAAGAAATTGTGTTGCTGAAGTAATAGAATAATAAAGTAGTGAGACGAGTCCGGGTAAGAAAAACTATTTGCACATGACAGGAGACAAGAACCTGTATTTCAAATTCTACAGCTAAAACCACCGTAAGGAATTATGGAATAGAAGAGATCTAGGGCATCAGGGGGCTAGAAACTGTTGGCAGCAGAGGTCATGTAAGAGATCATGTAAGAGATCATGTAAGTTCCCAAATTATCTTTGAAACACAGTGGTAAATTCATATCCTGAGGAAGACTTTAATATGAATGACAGGCCTACAATGAGGAGTGCAAGGCTTTGCCATTTTGAACATGAGTACAAATGCTGAAACCATTTGAGACAGAAAAGTATCCAGAGGTCATAAGACAGAAAAGAGTGGTTGGGATTTGTTTGCTGTAGTAGGCACTTCAGACTAAGACTACACTGGCACAAGACGGAGGAACTGGCAGTTTCATCTCCCTACAAGTGTCTTTGCTCATAGAATAGCACAAAAAGTCTGAAAACAACTGCAGAGATAGTGCTGTATCAGAAGACATATGGACTTTCAGGCTGGAGGCAAATGGGATATTTAATCAGTTTACGTTGAAAACAAACCCACCAGCCAATAGGCAGAAGTCTGCCAAAAATAATGATGCGGAAAAGAGGAATATTAAATAATAGGTAAGGAGGTAAGACCCTAGGGATCACAGTAATATTTTTTGTCCAACTAAGTACATGAATTGAGTGGATGAATAAATAGCAGTTTGGAAAAGAGAGCTGGAAAAGTAATGCAATTAAAGTGTCCCTTATCTTATGAAGTCGGTACTTTTTTCAGAGGGACTGGTGGAGAAATTTTTTCCAGGGAGAGAGCAACCCTCACAACCATAGCTGTTAAACAGAAGGTAGTACCTGGATAAAAGTTGTTAATTGAAGATGACTCAGATCTGCGGCAGAGGAGACAGCTCCTACTAACAGCATGCTAGTGACTTTAAACAGCGTGGTTGGACCTAGAGATCAGTGGCATGGTTATCATGTGGCGCTTGATTCTCAGTAACAGATCGTAAGTTTTGTGTAGAATTTGCAAGACCTTTGGACTGAAGCTTTTCAGGTTTGCCCTTTCTGAATTTTCCTTGGCCTGCCTGTAGCTTTGTCGCTTCTTTTAGCTACAACAGCAATTTCTCCAACTGGCTTGATTTGTTCTACTTTTGCTTCTGTTTGTGTGCTACAGCCATAGTTTTATACAGACAGCAATGACAAGCAGTTACTTTCTGTGGAATGAGACTTATTAAAAAAAAACGTGATGACAAGCTGCTGACAAACACAGAACTGATAGAACAGCGGAAGCCCTGAGAAGCTGAGACACAGGATGCAGCACAGAGTAACACAGCTGCAAACAGCTCCCCTATGGCCATCTAATGACAGAACTGAAGCTGGATAAAACTGGGTTTAGGGATAACAAAGAAAACAAAAATATAACACATTCAAATGGGACCAGGTGTATTTGGAAGTAACATGGAGCTGGAGACAGTGGAGAAGAATTAAAGCATCTCAGCAAACCTATAAAAGTGATCCCAACAGGATTCTAGAGGATCCTATAGGAACAAAGGAGATATCATCCAAATGAATACCATATTCTTCCTGGCAAAGGACTCCAGATACTGACAACTCTAATAACATCCCATACTACCACCACCTGTGTGAAACCACTACAACACGTGGGAGCAGTGGAAGGATGAGCAGAGCACCAAAGAAAGAGGTGAAAGGAATGTGTGTTACCATTTCATAGCAGTACTTTGGATCTGCTGCTATTCTTTTATTTTTCTAACAGCCAGAGCTGGATTGCTATTGAATAGTCTCTTAATATTTCAGTTAAACCAACAATAAATTCCTGACTTTATGTCTTCCTTTATACGTTTCCTCCTTGACCATAAACAACATTTTTGGTCTTATAACTGACAACAGAAAATTCAGAAGGTCTGTTCTTCCTGCCCATGGATGATGCATTACAAGAGGCTGTCCTCCATTAACCCTTGTTTCAGCAGTGAGGAAATATAGGAGCTCTCTTTATTTTCGAAGTAGTCCCACTGCTATCAATGCAGCACCAATTCTAGCTGAGCTGATCTTCATCCCAGAAAAGCAACATACATGGAGATAATTTTACACACTTTATGTTTTTTCCTAGAGGTGCTTTTCGAAAAACAACAAAAACTTGGGGGGAAAAGAAGTAGGGCTTTGGAGTACCAAGGGCTGTGTCCTTTTGGGTTTTGAATATCTCCACAGAGGATACTCTATCACATCTCTGTGCAACTTCTTCCAGTGCTTGACCACCCTCACAGTGAAGAAGGTTTTTTTATTCATTCAGATAGAGTTACCGGGGAGTCTTCTTTTCTATTGCTCTTATGGCTGAAAACTTGGAGAAAGAAATCTCCCTCCACTTGCTGCTTCACCTTCTTTTTTCTTCTTGGATTCAAGCACTAAGGAGATTTTGAAGGGTAAATGCTGAGATGTCTAGAACCAAACATGCTCATGAAGTTGAAGAATTGATTGCAGTGGAAGTTCTTCTTTCTGAATCCATTAGAACTTCATGTTCCATAAAGAATCCATAAAGAATTCATGATCTACAAACTTTCCCAGCAAAATTTGTTTCAACAAATTATGTCCATAACTGATTGTACATTGTGCCTCATGAAAAAAAAACAAACAAACAAAAAAAAATCCTACAAAACCAAAACAAAAAAAACCCAAACATTAGAAATTTTTTTTTTTTTGTCTTGGGAAGTAGATGGAATATTGTACATATTATGAAGTGAGTAACATTATCACAAGTTTAGGTTTTACTGGTCATTCTTGTCCATTAAAAAAACCAAAAAAACCCAAACAAACACCAAAAAAGCAACAAAAAAACCCCACCACATTATAGGGAACTCACTGTTTTACTGTTGTATTAGTGGTAATGTCCAAATTTCTTCTTGAATCCACATCATAATGAACATGATGAATGGTTCTTCTCATCCAGAGATCAAGTAGAGTCTGAACTCAAAAAAGAAAAAGCTTTCCTGAGATGTGTGACTGGAGCAATGCTCCTCACAGTGTAAGACATAATCTCCAGTAAGGTTTCAGCTGGAGTCCTGTATGGAGCACTTGACATTTTGAGAAATACATGTACCAACTAGGACAAGCACAAAGACTGACCACAGGTTTGTGTAAGTGTAATGCCCAAGAAAGACTTGAAGGGAGCTTTATTAACAGTTTTAGACACATAAAATGCTGCTGTAAGGAGGCAGAGAATGACAGGAAGCAGTGGAATTAAATAAATGGAAGGAAGCTGTGTGTTAGACACTAAGGAAAGGCAGGCAAAGTCTGCTACAGAGAGTATAGTGATCTTCATCCTTGGACGTTTGTAAAGACCAGGCTGGGACAATGATGTGCCATGAATGTTTAAGGTATGGTTACGCGTTCAGTAGAACATGAAGACAGGTCCCTTTGACAGCAGTACTCTCTCTCATTCTGCACTTCCTATCCCAACTTAATCAACCATTAAATAGAGTTTATTTTTAATGAAAGAATTAAATCCAGTTGACTTAAATAAGACTGCTTAAGCACTTACAATTAAGGAAAATAAGCTTGGCTGAAGCAATCCCTAGGAAGAATTTAATCAAGCCACAAATTAGCAGATAAAAAATCTCTATAAAAGAAGTTAAAGTTTGTACCTTATATGGAAATGGATTATTTTAAAAATCTAATTTGTTTTTCTTTCTCTTCTTTTTGAGTTTTTTTGGTTATTTTCTTGTTGGTTGGGGTTTTTTTCTCTTCCCAGAATCAATGTTCCTAGAAGCAACACAAGCTTTACAGGCAAACACGGTGTTTCTACAGTCCATTTTATGACTTTTGTAACTCTTCAAAATTACACATAATTTTTTCCCAAGGGCTTTTTAAAGAGGATAAGTGGGAAACACTCTTAGTGATCCTGGAGGCTTTAGTAAAGATAAGAGGCAGAAAGGAAGGGAAAGATGGATCAATACTATCTCATAATTCTTATATGATAACACAGCTTTTTCATGCCTCACTAAGACATTAATGCCTCACGATGTACTGCACTCTTAAGTGCTACCATATTTCTGATAGCATATACACTTCACCCATGATATGATTCCCTCAACCACAAGATAATATGGAAAAATCCAGAATTTTCTGAGTGTCTGACAAAATGTTTACCCCAAGCCACGAAGACACGGGGAAAAAAAGGGATAAACAAGACAGTTCACTGGCAGTCCAATAGGGATCTTGGCTGCAGGTTCATGTTTTATGTCTCTCCATTAAGTATATATTTATGAAAACTGGATTACACCCACCATGCTGTCAACACAAATATTGCTGCTTCAAAGGGCAATTTAGCAAAATGACACTAAGATGAGGCAAAATTACACTGTTCTTCATAGGTTCCCCAGGGGAGTGACCAAAAATCCTATTGCTCTGCTTGCCTGACTCTTTCTTATTCTCCCAAGAGCCATTGCTCTGACAAGATCAATAACATCTTGGTCTTTTGAGAAGTGCCTGAGCTCAAGGACAAGATGAAAATGGCCAAGAAACACATGGTAGTATCAACTCACAACTTTATAATATACATATTAATAGTAATATTTTCAACCTTGAATAAAGCATGTAGAGCTACGAAGTTAACAGAATATTTTTCTTAGATAAAATGTTCTATTGAAATAGTTGGGGAAAAACAAAAGATTTAGGTAGGCGATGAAGGAACATTGAACAGTATTATTAGAATGAGACCTTTTCATTCCAACAACAACCAGTGAATCTGTATTTAAATGCCCTCCTGAGAATACATTACAACTGTGAAATACTATTTGCTCTGATTATAAATGTTATTACTGTATGCCGCCACACACTTGCCATTGACAGAATACTTAATAAATAGAGCTGAGATCATAAAACAGGGCATGCAGTTATCACTTTGCCTATAGTCAGCATGCCTCTGTTATAATGAAACCAGTCAAAAATAGGTCTCATGAAAGGCTGAATCTGAAAGATACAGAAAATTATAAACAGGAGAGGGGGAGTGAGGGAGGAGAGTGTTCAAATGCAGTGGCACTACTTCAGATATTAAACTACAATTGCATATGTTTCTTTAGATAGAAAACTTCTCCCCCTTCTATGGCGAAATCTCCTGAAACACAAAGATTTCATGAAAGATTCAGGAAAAGCATATACATTGTGTGCAGCTGTATTTTTCCTCAGAACCTCATTTTGAGGAGACAATATTTGCATTCTTGATTCTCCACCATACTAAGCATTGCAGCAAAGAATTTTTGTATCAGCCAAATGCCTCACCTCAAAATGAGGGTAACCAGTTAAAGGGTGGCTGGGCAGCATCAAATCTTTTCTCTAAAGCCTGTGCCACTCCTGTGCCTGACCTGCACTGTAGCTTCATGATAGCTTATTTCTTATAACCTGCCATGATCTGCCTGGCTTTCCTTCACTCTACAGCTTCTCTGTTGCCGTGAGGAGTCCACAGGTAGATGGAAGTTTGGCATTCGCTACTAAAGGTGTCTTGATCATCAGAACTAAAGGGGGACAGGCTATTTCCTGCTGTCGGTGTCTTCCCCAGCAAGACCTCGCAGTCACTAGCAGGTAAAGCAAAACTGAGGAGGAAAAGACTTTAAGAATATATCAAACACTACTTGAACAACTTTACATAAAAGCTCATTCTCTTGTAAACAGAGATGCCCTATAGCCTCAGTGATGAAACACTAGTCTAGACTCTCCTGCTATGAGTAGGATATCAGTTTTTATATGAAATTCTCACTCAACAAAGTTAACTTTTGTTTTGTCGTAGCTGGAGCAAGAGGGAAATCTGAATTCCTTTGTTCAAGTCTGACAAATGATACGGCAGGATAGCAACCTGCTCAGATGAGGGGAAAGCAATGGATGTCATCTGCCTGAAATTCAGTAAGGACTTAACGCTGTTTCCCATGGGATCCTTACAGACAAACTGCTGAGGTACAGGCTGAATGAGGAGACAGTGAGATAGATTGAAGAATATTTGAATGGTCAGGCCAGGAATATGGAGATCAGTGAGACACGGTCCAGCTGGAGGCCAGTAACTAGTGATGTAATTTGTGTCAATATGGGGTTCAATCCTAGTTAATATCTTCATCACCTAGGTGATGGGGTGGAGTGTACTCTCAGCAAGTTTGCACATGACACAAAATTGAGGAGTAGCTGATACACAAAAGGGTTGTATTGCATCCAGAGAGATAGAAACAGCTTGTAGAAATGGCTCACAGGAACATTAGAAAATTCAGAAGAAGTGCAAAGTCCTGCACTTGGGATGAACAACCCTAGCCACCAGCACAGGCTGCAGCTGCCAGTGTGGAAAGCAGTTTGGAAGAAAAGGACCAGGGGATCCTGGTAATCTGATCATGAGCCATGGGCTTTTGCCATAAAGAAGGCCAACGGTGTCCTGGTCTGCACCGGGACTAGTGTTGTCAGCAGGTGAATGGAGGTGATCCTTCCCCTCTGGATTGCTCGGTCCAGCTCTGTGCTCCCCAGAGCAAGGGAGATACGGACACACTGGAGGGAATCCAGCCAAGGGCAACTAAGCTTGTAAGGAACTTGGGCATTTCCCATGTGAGGAAAGACCGGCAGACATAGGACTACTCAGCCTATAGAAAAGAAGGATCTCAGGTGTTCTCATCAATGTACATAGAGACCTGAAGAGAAGCTGAGAAGAAGATAGAGCATGGGTCTTCCCAGTGATGTCCACTACCATGGGGCAGAATTTTTCTTATAATTTGTAAACTTTTTCATTATAATTTCCCATGTGGCATGCAATCCAGACAGCCAGAGGAATGGAGCTGGGCTTTCTCTGCATGCCCTTCCCGCAGTCCCTTTTATGTTGCAAGGTAGCCAGTGACTGCATTTAATGACAGGACTTCAGCTTCATGGCTTTTCACCAAATGTATCTCTGCAGTACCCAGACAAAGATAGAAGGCAGCTGTACTCACAGTCATCAAGAACTCCTCCAAATGAACGAGGACTGCTTATTTAAACTGGATTTTTAATACAAAGGCCTTGTTAATCTCATGTTTTCCCAGGCTGGACACATCTTGGTGCAGCCTGGTGTAGTGGAAGGTGTCCCTGCCCGTGGCAGGGGGTTGAAACTGGATGAGCTTCCAACACAAACAATTCTATGAGTCTATAAAGAACAGGTATAACTCCCCTCTACTCTGGATGCAAGAAAAGAGATCTCCTAGGGAAAATGTAGACATCAGCTGTATCACTCATGGGAAAATGTAATCTACTGCACACCTCTTACATAGATGAAACATGATGATAAAAGAAGAGTGGCACTAGGCTTCTGTCTTAGTATTATTGAGGCTCAAGTAGCAACATTTCTTCTTGTTCATAGAGAGTATTAAATGCACTGCAAGTTATAACAGAAGTAATATTGGCTTTCATGCATTTTTTAAAAAAGCTAAGTACTGCCTTAAATACTCTTCAGAAAATCTGGGAAAGCTGAATTAGACTTATAGAATCATAGAATTATAGAATAGTTACGCTTGGAAAGGACATTAAGATCATCTAGTTCCAACCCACCTGCCATGGGCAGGGACACCCCACACTAAACCATGTCACACAAGACTCCTTCCAACCTGGCCTTGAACACCGCCAAGGATGGAGCATTCACAACTTCCTTCAGCAACCCATTCCAGTGCCTCACCACTCTCACAGTAAAGAATTTCTTTCCCATATCCAGTCTAAACTTCCCCTGTTTTGAATCTGTTACCTCTTGTCCTATCACTACAGTGCCTAATGAAGAGTCCCTCCACAGGATCCTTATAGTCCCCCTTCAGATACTGGAAGGCTGCTGAGGTCTCCACGCAGCCTTCTCCTTTCCAGGCTGAACAGAACAAACTTTCTGAGCCTGTTTTCATATGGGCAGTGCTCCAGTCCCCTGATCATCCTCATGGCCCTCCTCTGGACTTGTTCCAACAGTTCCATGTTCTTTTTATTTTGAGGAAACCAGAACTGCGCATAACATTCCAAGTGCGGTCTCACGAGAGAAGAGTAGAGGGGCAGGATCCCCTCCTTCGGCCTGCTGGTCACGCTCCTCTTGATGCAGCCCATGATAGGGTTGGCTTTCTTGGCTGCGACAGCACACTAACGCCGGGTCCTCTCATGTTCAATTTCCCATCACCCAATACCCCCATGTTCTTCTCCGCAGGGCTCCTCTGAATCTCTTCTCTCCCTAACGTGTAGTCGTGCCTGGGATTGCTCTGACCCAGGTGGGGGACCTAGCATTTGGCTTAGTTGAATTTAGTAAGGTTGGCATTGGCCCACCTCACAAGCGTGTTGACGACACTCCGGATAGCATTGCTTCCCTTCAGCGTAGCAACTGAACCACACAGCTTGGTGTTACCGCAGACTTGCTGGGAGCACACTCAGTCCCAATGTCTATGTCATCAACAAAGATTTTGAATAGGATCAGTCACAACACCAATCCCTGAGGGACACCACTCGTTACTGGTCTCCAGCTGGACATTGAGCCATTGACCACACCCTTTGCGTGCAGCCATCCAGCCAGTTCTTTTTCCACCAAGTGGTCCACCCATCAAATTGATGTCTCTCCAACTTAGAGACAACGATATCATGTGGGACAGTGTTGAAAGCTTTGCACAAGTTCAGGTAGATGACCTCAACTGCTCTGCAGCGTCCATCAGTTCCTTAGCCTCATCATAAAAGGTCATCAATTTTTTCAGGCAGGATTTCCCCTTAGTAAAGCCATGCTGGCTGTTACCAACCACCTTGCTGTTTTTCATGTGTCTTAGCATGCCTTCCAGGAGAATCTGCTCCAAGATTTTGCCAGGCACAGTGGTGAGACTGACTGGTCTGTAATTCCCTGTGTCATCCATTTTCCCCTTCTTGAAAATGGGGGTTATATTTCCAGTCATTGGAATCTTCACCTGACTGCCATGATTTTTCAAATATGCTGAACAGTGGTTTAGCAACTTCATTCACCAGCTCCTTCAGGATCTGTGGATGGATTTCATCAGGTCCCATGGACTTGTGCATGTTCAGGTTCTTAAGACGATCTCAAACCTGATCCTCTCCTACAGTGGCCCTAGGGTCTTCATTCTCACAGTCCCTGTATCTGCATTTCAAGACTTGGGCTGTGTGCTCAGAGCATTTGCCCATGAAGACTGAGGCAAAGAAGTCATTAAGAACCTCAGCCTTCTCCAAATCCAGGGTAGCCAGTTCTCCTGATAGCTTC